>CAMZMU010000118.1:1331162-1403840 GCA_947311845.1 Poa pratensis
CGTGGGCGGGAGCTCGGGGCTGCGCGGGCTTGCGTGGAACTTGTGTGTCTTTGGCAGCCCCGGGGCTCCCGTATATAAAGTCTCGTGACCGTGAGGCCGTAGGATCTGTAATCTAGTAGGTCTCTCGGTCAAACTAATTCAAACTCATATTGGACCAATATATGGAAGGTGCCAATTAATCAGAATAGGAAAAGGAGAGAGGACTCTCCTCTCTCTCCAAACCGAGTGGAGGGAGGAGGGAGTCCTCCCTCCCACCCGATCGGCCAGGCCAGCCGGCCGGCCCATGGCGTGCGGCGGGTGGGGCCACTCGGCTCCCGGCCAGTGGTTCCACCCCCTTCCGAAACTTTCCGGTACTTTCCAAAATACCTGAAACTTTCCGGAACCATTCTGATACTTCCAATATATGTTCCTATAGGTTTGCCGCCCTTCCGAATCCATCCGTGATGTTCCCGAGACCATTCGGGACTCCGAACTTACTGCACTTAATATCTCTCTTACCCATCGCGTCGTACGGCCTTAAGTGTGTGACCCTACGGGTTCGCGAACATGCGGGTATGACTAGTCACGTCCACGCCGGTATCTCCATACCTTGTTCGCGAACTTACTGCACTTAATATCTCTCTTACCTGAGATTATGATCGTCGGTATCTCCATACCTTGTTTAATCTCGTTACCGGTAAGTACTCTTTACTCGTCGTAATAACACACTCTCTTGTGACCTAGTCACGTGCTTGCAAGCGGTTGAGTGCGTATTACCGAGAGGGCCCAGAGAATATCTTTCCGTCACTTGGATGGACAAATCCCACTCTTGATAACATACAACCCAACAAGTATCTTATAGAACACATGCGAGATAGCTTTTTGATCACCCAATGACGAAGTGACGATTGCAACAAGCAATGCATTTCTCCGATACCCGGGAGTTGCATAATCTCATGGTCAAAGGAATAGTAAAGACGACAAACGGATAAAGCTTCGCAATCGGAACTAGGTGACACGATCAATTGCTCCACTTTGGTTAGGTCATGTCCATCATGTTATTCTCCAATAACATGAACTCCGCTAATAAGTGACACCATGTCCATGGTTACGGAAACAATAACCAACACTTAATTAACGAACTAGTATAGAGGCATACTAGGGACCATTGTGTTTATATTCCACACATGTATTATGTTTCCCAAAATAATACAAATAGCATGGTTTATATAAACATTATCATGAACATGGATTGGTGATAATAAACATTCCTTTATTATTGCCTCTTGGGCACCAAATCCCTTCATTATCTTCTGTGAAGTCGGAGCTGCCGCCTTGGGTGGTGTGTGGCAACGATGACCTGTGAGTGGCGGTCCGGTCATGAAGATCTTCGTTGACGCGGGTCATGCTCATCTCCTCTCCGGAACTCGCCTTAGAAATCGGAGCTGCCAGTCTGCTACACCAGGGTGGCTGGCGTGTTCCTGTGTGGGCACGGACATTTGTGTTGTGGTTCGGGTGGGCTTAGGCCCTGGTTGTATCGGTTCTCCTAAAAACTGGGCACTTTCTTCTTAATTAATGGAAAAGTCAAAGCTTTTGCCTTCGTTTCGAAAAAAAGTACATCAAGTACATCAGTTCATTAGAAAACATGCCAACTCGTCCTCACTACATCAGTACAAGAAGTAAATTGAAATAGGACATGAACTAGAACATGAACTACAGAACTGAATTGAACTAGCTCTACATAACTAAACTAAAAACTAAATGTTAGAGAAGATGCTGATGTGCAATTTTGCAATCAGTACATCCACTAAATCAGTACATCACATTCACATCACTACATCTATATGCTAAAACGTTATTAGCGCCATAGCGTATAGCGTATTTAGCGCTTAAAACGTGAATAGCGTCATAGCGAGCAAATTTTGTATAGTGTAGCGTTCACCTCCCAATACACTATAGCGGCGCTATAACGTCGAAATAGCGCGCTATTGTTTTCGTTAGTTTTTATAGGCTGAACTATATGGGTACTGCTAGAGTTGCTCTTACAGTGTAAACAAACATTTCTTGGCACTAGCACATCGTGAGGATAAGAACATGTCACGCGTATGACAGTAGGAGTGTCACGCGTAGGACAGTAAGACAGAGGGTTTCTTGGCCATCCTCTTGTCACCTAATGACCTAATATAATAAATTGATAGCATGTTGCCCAGCCTTAGATCCCCCTCTTCTTGGTTTCACATTGGCCATCCTCTTGTCACTTGTCAGTCTAATAGGACCTATTGGTTTCACATTGGCCAACTTGTTGTCACTCAAATATATGAAATCAATAGATCGTCTACCCAGCCTTAGATCCCCCCCTTCTCCTCCCTCCTCTCAGTTCTTCAAGCTGGTGCTGCTGGCCGGTGAGTTCTTCAGGCGCTCCAACTCCAATTTATTTTCAAATGTATTGCTCATATGATGCTGTCCTAGTTATGGCATGCCAAATCTTCATATCATCTTGCATAAAAGATCTCTTCCTCTCCTGTTCATACACCACTATCTGATAACTTGTTCCTGTTTTTGAGAGATCTGTCTGATTTTGAATGGTTTATTTTATCCTAAGAAAGAGTTTAGTCGACAAGCATGCAAATTTGTTTTTCCAGTTGCGGTTGTTTCTCTAGTTTTAGATCCAACCTAGTCAGGTTTTATGCTATGGAGGCACACATAATCTCTCTTTTCTTTTCTTGGAGAAAAATTTTACAGACATGATCTTACAACGATTTTACAGACATGAACGGAGTAAGTTTTAGAAGTAGAGTTATTGGAGAGTCTAAGCATTAGAAATAGAGTACTCGCGGTAGAAGACTGAACTACTGTAGCTAGGTCTCCGTTGACTCCATGTTAGAAGACTATCAGTACAGCATCATCGAAGAAACCACCATACTGTCTGTCCAAGCATCAACTCATAAATTTGTTGTGTCACAACTAAGACAGACATAGCATTCACTCTGAAATGCATGTTCATCAAGCAGCAAAGCCTCTGCATTACAGCTCACATCTTTGTTTTCTTCGCACCAAAGCTTTTCCCTCGCGGAGAGCACCAGCAGCCCAAACTGAATTTCATTGCACTGAGCCACAAGTGCACAGCAACATCAGCAAAGATATGATAATGGATATTTTTCTCTCTTATGTACAGTTACAAATCAATGTGGAGTATGGACCAGTTTGGCCTGATGTTAGTGTTTATTTTACTCCAGTTATATCTATTTGTTGGTCACTGCAGAAATAGTATAGATGTATCATGATATTGTTAGTCCAGTTGTTTGTCTATGGATATTATTCTCGAAAATCGAAACATTCAAAAATTAAAACAAAAATACCTAGTTGTTGCCACCATTACACACTATAATCCTGCAAAAGTTTAATGAAAAATAACTTGTATTTTAGGCGCAGCAAAAAAGACAAATCTGACAAAATTTGGGAGAATCACAGTGAACACTGTTATCATCCCAGATCTGAAATTTTCTCTTTTTTCTGAGACGAGATATAAGATATTTTCACATGATTTTTTGCACGCACGTAGTGTAAATCATTGTCTACATCATCATGTTTTTTCGGAATTTTTTGAATCTGTAAATTTGAATTTTTCAAAAACAGAAAATAACGTGCTCCATGGAGCACGTCCTCCAGAACGACGCACTCTATTATTCTCTACTATTAGGATCTTACTAATTTCCAGCCACAACTGTCATATAATATTTATCTTACTAAAGGCTCTCCTGGAAAAGAGTAGCGACGTCCGATGAATTACTTATGGGAGTCCTCGTCGGGTCCAAAGCCAATCAGCTTGCATTTGTTAAAAGAAATCACAGAGGATTTTTCTGAGAGTACGGAAATTGGTCGTGGTGCATATGGAGTAGTTCACAAGGTTAGTCATACTATGTTTGTTGTAGAACTAATCATATTATGTTTTCTGCCACTTCACGAAAAAAAGCAACCAATCAAATCCTTGCTCTTAATATGATCAGGGTGAGCTTAATGGAGACGAAATGGCTGTGAAGAAGCTTTTTCCCGTCCCTGGAGTCAATGATGAGGCATTTGATAAAGAATTTCGTAACCTTCACAAGGTTCAGCATAAAAATGTCATACGGATGATTGGTTACTGCTATGAGATAGCAAATAGGAATGTTGAACACAAAGGGCAATTTGTGTGGTCTCAAGTAATAGACCGAGCCCTGTGCTTTGAATTTATGAAGGGAGGATGCCTTACTAATCATATTTCTGGTATGACGCATGGTGACCTACCTCAGTGCCGCTATACCGTTTAGCTTCCAGTTAATGAAATATGATTACGAAATGATGTGCCTATGACATAGACATTTTTGCTTCCCTTTCTGCAGCTGAGTCGTGCATACATGATTGGCCGACGACATACAAAATAATCAGTGGGATTTGCGAGGGACTGCACCATCTTCACCATGGAGGAGAAATGAAGATTTTTCATCTGGATCTAAAGCCAGATAATGTATTGCTGGATGAGGAGTTCGTGCCCAAAATAGGAGATTTTGGTTTGTCCAGGCTCTTTGGTACTTCATATACCCACCAAATAAGCATTACAACAGGAACACGGTAATTTGATATATACATAAATGACTCATGTCCAGTTTGGTTTATAAATCTTATAGTGAGCATATGTTGTCACGTAGTGGGTTCATGCCACCAGAATACATAGACCATCGCAAGATGTCACCAAAGAATGATGTGTTCAGTCTCGGAGTCATAATTTTCCACATGATGGCGGGGGTAAAAGGCTATGGCGATTATTGGGATGCACGTCGTCGTCCGAATTTTTCCCCAAAAAAACAACAAAAGTTTATTAAGAGTGTAAGAAAACTTCTTTGTCTTTCTGGTTTTGTTTTAATGGATTGTTGTACATTACCCTGCTTTCGATGCTGACTCGGGTAGATATACACCATATATTGCAACTTGACAGGTACAAGAATACTGGAAGACAAAGATGCAGGCATCTGAAGGTTATACTTGGGACAAAACAGACATGCTAGGGTAACTAAATGTATTGAAATGGCAATGAGTTGTGTGGAGGATGAACGAGACAAAAGACCTTATATAACTCAAATTATGGACAACCTCAAGGAACTAGATTCTAAGATTGAGGAGATGTTAAAGGAAGATCCAAAACCAATTATATGCCAGCCGGTACAATATATATATCCTTCATATATACTCTCATATATTTCAGAGAAATAAAAAACTGAGCTGAAATTTTGCCATTGTAGAAGGAGAAAAACCATGCAGTTGAGTTGGAAGTGGTGAAGCAGCCTAAAAGTCCTAATGAGTTAGGAAAAGATATTGTGGTGGATCCATCCCTGGAGCTCCGTTTCCCATTCGAGCCAAACAAGGAGATACGGTGCATCCTGCAGCTCACCAACAGGGCGCCGACCAGCTCCATTGCCTTCAATGTAAACATGGACTCAGACAAGTATCGCGCGGAGCCGAACAGAGGGATTTTAGCACCATGTTCCAAGTGCTACATCACCATAACCTTGTTACAAGCGCAGAAGCAGGCTCGAAATGCCCAGTGCGGTGACGTGCTCATTGTGCATGGCGTAAGAGTGAGCAAGCACTTCACATCAGATGAAATCACCCAGGACTTGTTCATGAGGGCCAGCGCCGTGGATGAGGTGATATTGCCCATTGTCTATTGAATAGGCACTAGTGGCCACCACTAAAACTATTTATTTTGCGAGCTGTTTGTTATTTATTTGTAACCCAACCTCAGTTGTGGAACTCCCCATCAATTATCTATTTATGTTTTCTCTACCATTGGAAATGTCAAGCTTCATGCACTAGCCAACAATGCAACCAAAAGTAGTTTTTTTTTGTCACTAGGCTAATCACACTAACCAATTCTTCATTCCATTTAACACACGTTGTTTTCTTGCAATAATCTAGCCAAACTTACACTTCTAGTAAAGAACCAGGGTACAATAATGTAACTAATGGTAATTAAGATGATCCTTTACCTTTATGGAGACCATTGGAGCGATGCAATAATACATAATGAACACATCTGAATTTCTTCTTAACTAGTAGTCGTGGCAATTGGTATTAAACGAAGTGGATTGGAGCCACCCAGCTTGTCAGTGGAACACCTGTTGAAACAACTACTCCCTCCGTTTCAAAATAGATCCGTATATAGACAAATGGAAGTCATCTATTTTGCATCTATTTTGACGGATCTATTTTGAAACGGAGGGAGTAGATGCAAAAGCGCGCTTCGTCGCGCCGCCTGCACTTCGTTCAGGCATACGTGGCCGACATGGTAGACTACACGCGTTTTGATCCATAGATTGAACAAACCATTCACATGGGTTTGGGCACCGCTCTGATGACCGCGAACGTGGGTTGGTGCACGCACCTCTCCGCCAGACCGCACATTAATCCACGAGCACATCTCTGGATATACTGGTGCGCTAAGATACCATTCCTTAGGCTATTTGTCAAAGAAAAACTTGGTCTCGATCTGAACGTTTAGGAATATTTACTTTGAGCATAAACTTTTGTACTTCCTTGGACTCTATATGTTAAGAATTTCTATTGTGAAAAAGATTTGGCTATGTTAGTTCAGTTGGCCGATGACAATGTCAATTCTCAAGCCAATCCTAGCTATAGCTGCTGCAATATTGCACATAACCAAGTAGTAATTAACTTTGTTGCAAGGTTGCAAGTTGCACTTTTCTGCCATAGATGGATCGGTCGATGTGTACGTTCAAACACACGCAGACCTAAGCCGGTTAAGAATTGATCTTGACCGAAAGACGCGGTAGGTGGTCTGTTAATTACCTGTTAAGATACATTATTCTTCCTAGATCTGCTTAAACTACATATGACACCAATCTTTTATAAGGCTTTGGCCGGTGGAATTTTCTAATGCGCTGTACTTAGACTAGTCACAATGGAGAGTATCATATACTAGTATCATGCATATGATATTAGTCTATGTTATCATCTCCACAATGGGTAGTAACATATTTGTGGTATCATATAATACTACATTTATTAGGTTGTAGACTCATCTTGCATTGTTATCCGCTATGTTACGGTATCTACCTATGATACTATTAGACTACCCATAGTGGGAGTAACTTTAGTAGTAACATAGATGCCACCTAAGCAAAAAATCCTATGTGGCATGTAATTAATGAGGAGAGATGCAAATAGAGTAACTTAGCTAGTTACTTGTAACACTAGTAACATCACACTTTACAAGAAAAAATGAGTCTATAGAGTAATAAATGAGACCATATATGACACCACCTCTTTGTTACTTTGCACTATGAGGGTAGTAACATAGTCTAGTAATATGTGTATGTTACTAGTTGAAGTTACTCCCCACTATGGCTAGTCTTATCACCTCTCTCATCATTAATTGCAGTGACACGTCAGCTTTTTGCCAACATGTCATGCATGATACCACTATGATACCCCCATTGTGGCTAGTCCTATGTTCTGTCTACTACTATAGTAGTCCCTTCACTCTCGAAAAGTGCTAGCAGCTCCCGAGCATCAGTGAGCTCGGAATCTGTGCCGCGCATCCATCCGCCAAGGACGGCTTGGCCTCGTATGGCATACCCCCTATATTGCGTACTCCCTCCGTCCTAATTCGTAGGGCATAATCTCAAAAATAATTTGTCCCAAAACCCCCACCTCCTAAGGCACAATTGCATTTAATTTCCTCACAATAATTGGCTAGTTGCCTCTCCCACCAATGCATGCAAGCTTTTAACCCCAATTAGCTATCACCTTATCAAAGAGATTTGCAAAAAAAATTGAAACGGGGCAAAAGATTTGCCTTTTATATTGATATAGGAGAAACAAACACAGCACGGCCTAAGCAAAAGAAAAAACTTGAAAGTAAGGTAAGGAACTGATACAATCAACCCACACCGTCCAGTCTCTCTGAGAGAAAGATCGTCATATCTTCAGGATGGGGTTGCCTCTAAGCAACAATCTCGGCGAGAGGCTTATCTCCGGCTAGAATCCAGTCCTTGCTCTCATCTTTGATCTTCTGAATGAGAGTCGATGGCATCGAGAAAGTGTTGTTGAAAACTCGAACGTTTCTTTCCTTCCAAATTTCTCAAGTGATCAACGTAACTGCTGACTTGAGACCCTTGGGATGCGCCGTGGAAGACTTGGTGGCCGCATGCCAATAGTCAAGAACGGTTGGGCGCCCCGTTCCTAAGTCCTGAACCAAGGACGAGCAAGAGAGCCAGGAGGCAGCCGCCTGCCAGATTCGCCTGAAATATCTGCACTCGAAGAGGATGTGTCTTGCTGTTTCGTTCTGGCATCTGCAAGATTTGCAAATTATGCCCTACAAACTAGGACGGAGGGAGTATTACATCTGGTATAGAGCAGTTAAGTTGGTATTAATTTGCATGTCCCATGTCAGGTGTGTCGGGCACATGCATATGCGCTGCTGTGCCACCTACCAGCCTCAACAAACAAGCACAGCGTCGTGCCAAGCTGACACAGGCCGTAGCTGCGAACTCGAAGCAATCATGCCAAGGGTTGTGCTGCCTGATTTGTTAATTACAACATTACACTTACCTAGAGTATTTAAGTTAAACCTAATTCGATACTAAAAAAGGTTAAACCTTATTCGAGAAAAATATTTATTTTCAACCTATTTTTGTACTTTCTTCCTTTTATATTGCTTTTGTAGAGTGGGATTATCATTTTCTTCAAATTTTCATTATGTATCTACTTATTTATGCAAAATCAATTAAATGGTGTAAAAATTGAACCCCGTGAACACTTTTATAAATCCCAAGAACATTTTTTTTGGAACTGGTGAACATTTTATTAATATTTTTTAATTGCCCTATTTTTTAACCCGGCGAATATTTTTTCGAACATTGTAAAAAACTTTTTAGACTCTGAACAACTTTTTATCAAAAATATGAACATAATTTTTAATTGGTGAACATTTTTTAATCTCAATAAAGTATCTTTTAACCTTGGGTACAGTTTTTTGAACACCCTCAAATTTGTTTTCACCCAAACATTTTTGTTGAACACTGTGAATTTTTCCAAAGATTGCACTTTCTTCTATCCAATTTAATTGTAGCCTGTTTAGGAAACTTATACCTAAATCCGCGACAATTAAATCGGATCGGAGGGAGTATTTTTTCGGAGTATGAACTACTTTTTTGAAACCCATGAACATTTTGGTTCCAATTTGAACAATTCTAAAACATGATATATAACAGAAAGAAAAGGAAACTAAAAAGAAGAAACAAAAAGAAACAAAATACAGAAATAGAAAAGAAATAGAAATACATAAATGAGAAAAGAAGAAGGAAAAATAATAAAATTAATTTATTCTACTGTTTTAGAATAAAATATTAATTCGATACCATGATATTTTTCCCTCGACGATTTGAGAATAAAATATTATTTCCATTCATAAAAAGTGTCCACACAAAATTCATTTAATAATTAATATTAACTCTTGATTATTTAGCAACCAAATTAATTAGGTTCATATCCACGGCATTCCAACCGTGCGGTCAATGTGGGCACAGCGAGTTTAAAACGAGTGGGTCATGCCATTAAATTCAACCACATCTGGCACACCAGCCCATTTAATTCTCACGCATTGTCTGCCCAAAGATCCACTGTTCAGCTGTACCAATGCATTTGTATTCAATCCTTTTCCCCAGCTCGTATTGAACAGAATTCCTGTTTGGCACAGATCACGATGCATATTTTAATGGTTAGGATACAGAGCACACTGACGCTCGGGTGCAAGAAATCCCTATCCCTTCACTCTGCTATCTCTTAACTCTACGTTTTTTTCTTCGAAATGGGAGCATCGCCCCGGCCTCTGCATCGTGTGGAGTTATCTTACCTCTACGTATGTTATCTTGCCACACGAATGTTATCTCACGATGCACTGATGTTATCTTACCTCTACGTATTTGCTCTCAAAATCTAGGACCAATATAAACAATACCCACGGTTCAAATTTGAGTTAAACTAACCAAAACTCATAAAAAAAATCAAAATATAGCTAAATTTCAAAGATAATATTCATCTCTTTAATGGGCCATCCTATATGGTACACCTTGTGTGAAAATTAAATGGTGAAACTCTGAACCTTATTGTTTGTAGCTACTTCACAAAAAACCACACATTTGGCTCTCTTTTTGCACTAATAAAACGTGCAGTGCATTGCTTTCATCCGGAAAGTAGATACATTCATGTAGGGACTAATATTTTGCAACCGGTTTACAGAATAGCTCTAGCAATAGTATCAATATATGTATTAGCAAGAACGGTCCAAAATTTACTACATATGAAAATGATATAATTAATTGTGTTCACTTTTATAAAAACATATCTCTAGGTGGAGAAACATCAGTGCATCTTGTGGTAAGATAACATTCGAGTTGTATCCACTTCATTATTACCTTTTAATAGTGTTATATCCTTGACTCTTCATGTCAGTTTAATGGAAGTTTTTTTGTGATTCAATACATGTAGTCGGCTGAGATGAGACTACCTTTTCAGTTTGGGAGGGTACGATTGTCATTTGGTTCCAATCGGGGTATTCCAAACCCTCGCGTAGAACCCAGGGAAGCACGGATGCCAGAAATACGTATTCTTCCTCTCGGGCCTCTCGCGCGGGAGGCTCTAGAGGACCCCAAACCCTAGAAAAGCAGGGCCCCCGATCTCCTTTCCCCCGCTGCAGCCGCCGGCGCCGGCGGTGGCGGCCGCGCCTGCCCGTCGAAGGCGACGAGTGTGGGAGGCGCACCCCGGAAAGGAACCTTTCGCGCGGAGGCGGGACGTCAACGGGCAGCGAGGGAGGCGGAGCGGGTTGGCGGTGAGGGTCCTCGGCGGCCTTCGCCGGTGCATGGCGGGGAGCGTGGAGGAGGGCCGGACCTGGGCGATGACGCAGCAGAGGTGTGATGATCCCGAAGAGCAAGTCTTGATGCCTGCACAAATAACGGGATTTAGGTTGAGACTCCAAGTGCAGAGTGTATAGTATAGTGGAAGACAGTTTTCCCCACGAGGGGTGACTCGAGGGTTTAATATCGAACTCTCGGGGAATCTGCAGTGGTAGATTTATCTTCTTATCCTTCTTTTGGTTACCTACAAAACAAGGTTAGATGTTTTGGTCCTCAACCTCACCTGTGGTTGTCAAGCACAAGGTGTAAGAATGATATCAGGATAGTTATGCAATGCAAACAAGAAATAAATATGCAATGATGGTGGATGCAATGGTAAATGATATTTTTGGGTTTTTAAATGATGTATGCAAGATGAAAAGTATTTTTGTATTTTCGGATTTAATACAACAACAACAAGCCTTTTTTCCCAAACAAGTTGGGGTAGGCTAGAGTTGAAACCCATAAGATCTCGAAACTAGGTCATGGTTCTGGCACATGGATAGCTAACTTCCACACAACCCTATCCATGGCTAGTTCTTTGGTGATATTCCAATCCTTCAGATCTCTCTTAACAGACTCCTCACATGTCAAGTTTGGCCTACCACGACCCCTATTAACATTCACATCCCGCTTTATCCGTCCGGTATGCAATGGCGCTTCCGGAGGCCTACGTTCTATATGACCAAACCATCTTAGACGGTGTTGGACAACCTTCTCTTCAATTGGTGCTACCCCAACTCTCTCACGTATCATCATTCCTAACCCGGTCCTTTCTTGTGTGGCCACATATCCATCTCAACATGCGCATCTCCGCTACACCTAACTGTTGGATATGTCGTCTCTTGGTCGGCCAACATTCTGCGCCATACAACATCGCAGGTCGAATCGCCGTCCTATAGAACTTGCCTTTTAGCTTTTGTGGCACTTTCCTATCACAGAGTACGCCAAGCTTGGCGCCACTTCATCCAACCAGTTTTGATTCGATGACTCACATCTTCATCGATATCACCATCCTTCTGGAGCATAGACCCCAAATATCGGAAGGTGTCTTTCTCAGGTACCACCTGTCCATCAAGCCTAACCTCTTCCTCCTCGTGCCTAGTAGTACTGAAACTGCACCTCATGTACTCAGTTTTGGTTCTACTAAGCCTAAAACCTTTCGATTCTAGAGTCCGCCTCCACAGCTCTAACTTTCTATTAACCCCGCCCGACTATCATCAATTAGCACCACATCATCCGCAAAGAGCATACACCATGGGATATCTCCTTGTATATCCCCTGTGACCTCATCCATCACCAAAGTAAAGAGATAAGGGCTCAAAGCTGACCCCTGGTGCAGTCCTATTTTAATTGGAAAGTCATCGGTGTCGCCATCACTTGTTCGAACACTTGTCACAACATTATCATACATATCCTTAATGAGGGTAATGTACTTTATTGGGACTTTGTGTTTCTCCAAGGCCCACCACATGACATTCCGTGGTATCTTATCATACGCCTTCTTCAAGTCATGAACACCATATGAAGATCCTTCTTCTTCTCCCTGTATCTCTCCATAAGTTGTCGTACCAAGAAGATGGCTTCCATGGTAGACCTTCCAGGCATGAAACCAAATTGATTTTTGGTCACGCTTGTCAATCTTCTTAACGGTGCTCAATGACTCTCTCACATAGCTTCATTGTATGGCTCATCAACTTGATTCCACGGTAATTAGTGCAACTTTGAACATCCCCCTTGTTCTTGAAGATTGGCACTATGTACTCCGCCTCCATTCTTCGGGCATCTTGTTTGACCGAAAAATGAGGTTGAAAAGTTTAGTTAGCCATACTATCGCTATGTCTCCAAGGCCTCTCCACACCTCGATGGGGATACCATCAGGGCCCATTGCCTTGCCTCCTTTCATCCTCTTCAAAGTCTCCCTAACCTCAGCCTCCTGGATACGCCGCACAAAGCGTCGGCTGGTATCATCGGAGGAATCGTCTAGCTCAATGGTAGAGCTCTCATTCTCTCCATTGAACAGGTCGTCGAAGTACTCTCGCCATCTACGCTTGATATCTTCGTCCTTCACGAGGAGTTGATCCGCTCCGTTCTTTATGCATTTGACTTGGTTGACATCCCTCGTCTTCCTTTCTCTCGTCTTCGCCATCTTATAGATGTCTCTTTCGCCTTCCTTCGTGTTTAGACGCTGGTAGAGGTCCTCATACTCCCGACCCTTGCCTCGCTCACCGCTCGCTTTGCGGCCTTCTTGCCCCCTTGTATATCTCCATGTTGGTTGCGCTCCTGTCCAGGTGTAGGCGTCTGAAACAATCCTTCTTCTCCTTAATAGCCTTCTGGACCTCAACGTTCCACCACCAGGTATCCTTAGCATCCCTTCTACTTCCCCTGGTCACCCCAAACTCCTCTGATGCAATCTTCCGAATGCAAGTCGCCATCCTCATCCACATACTGTTTGCATCGCCTCCTTCCTCCCAAGGGCCCTCCTTAAAAATCCTCTCCTTAAAAGCTTGAGCTGCCTCTCCTTTAACTTCCACCACTTTGTTCTAGCAACTTTTGGGCGCTTATCCCGCTGGACACGAATCCAAAAATGAAGTCAGCCACCACCAGCTTATGTTGATGGACAACACTCTCCAGGTATCGCTTTACAATCAAGGCAAGCGCGTCTATCTTCTCTTCGAGAGAGGACAAAATCGATCTGGCTAGAGTGTTGGCCACTACTGAAAGTCACTAGGTGGGATTCTCTCTTTCTAAAGAGGGTGTTAGCTACGACCATGTCGTAAGCTAGGGCGAAGCTTAAGACATCCTCCCTTCTTGGTTCCTGATGCCATAGCCAAAGCCCCCATGCACCCCTTCAAAACTTGTGTTAGATGTACCCACATGGCCATTGAGGTCTCCTCCTATGAAGAGCTTCTCACCAGTAGGTACTCTCCTAACCAAGTCCTCGAGACCTTCCCAGAACTCTCTCTTGGTGCTCTCGTTGTGGCCTACTTGCGGGGCATACGCGCTGATAACATTGAGAACCAAGTCCCCAACAACCAGCTTGACTAGGATAATCCGGTCTCCTTGCCTCTTGACGTCCACTACTCCATCCTTGAGGCTCTTGTTGATCAAGATGCCTACCCCATTTTTGTTTGAGGTTGTCCCCGTGTACCACAGCTTAAAGCCGGTATCCTCCACCTCCTTCGCCTTCTGTCCCTTCCATTTGGTCTCTTGGACACATAGGACATCAACACGCCTCCTTATCACCGTATCAACTAACTCCCGTAACTTGCCCGTCATGTACCCTACGTTCCAGCTACCTAAGCGGATCCTCCTAGGCTCGGCTAACTTCCTTACCCTCCGCACTCGTCGAAGTCAAATGCGAAGACCCTTGCTCATTTTTCACTACACCCGGGCGTCGATGCAGCGCGCCACTAAGGATGCGACGACCCGATCCTTGCTCACTTATCACCGTATCCAGATCAAGATACGGCGCGCCACCAAGGGGGTGGCGGCCCGGCCCTTGCCCATTTGACACCACACCCGGGTTCCGATATGGCGCGTCGCTAAGAGGGTTTACGCCCCAACGAAGTTCATTTGGGTTTCATCTCCATAAGAAGTGGCTGGGTTTTTTCCGTTGGCTTGCCAAGCCTATCACAACCCTCCTCCTTTATCCGGGCTTGGGACCGGCTATGTTGAGACAACATAGGCGGAGTTTTATTTTCGATTTAATGATGGCTGAAAATATAAAAGTGGTATATGGTGTTGGAAAGGTGTTTCTTATGATTAAAAATGGACTGGGGTTCATGGTTTCACAAATGCACTCTCTCTTTATAAAGTGGTAGACAATGGAACACACAAAGTTAACATATGAGATTGCAACACAGGGTTTGATAACAAGTTACTTAGATATATGGGCATCACGTCCTAACATAGAGATCTTTTGGTTATTAACCTCTCTTATACTCCACCAAGATGCGAACTAAATCATAACACCTCAGTAATTAAGATAACTCAGAGTATAGCAATAAGTATCATGACATGAAGTGAAAATAAGAACATGCTAGATCTAGTCATGGAGTAGTGGCAATGGTCACGCCCACATCCCCGGTAGCATGGTATTTTAGTTTATCCCTAGTGAGGTAACAAAGTAAGGTAAAGATACCAAAGTGGATCGCAGAACTTTCTCTCACGTTCACTGCACTAGCCACCCCCGTTACTCCAACTAATGCACACGTTCCCCCTCACACGCTCTCATAAACATGCTTGATCAAAACAAGTAGACAAGAACGGGGTACATAATATGCATCTATACTCATAACTGAAACAAACATTGCAATCTCAAACATATATTAACTCATAAAGATCCACCACAAAGGTATTACAACGGTGACCGTAATCATGTTCAGCAGCTCATACGGTACTAATTAGTGAAGCTCAAGAGAGGAGAGATACATAAGTTACTTCCACAAACCCATAGTCCAGAGGTGGACTACTCCCTCTTCATCATGGAGACGGTGGAGAAGTCGATGGAGAAGGTGGAGACCACGCCGGCAGCGCCCCGCCGGAGTTTTCCCCCTCCAATCTGCAGCTCCTGATCTCCGTTTCGGTGTTTCTGTGTTTCTGCGGCGCTCCTTCCAGAGAACGACGGGGGACCTTTTTTATAGGCGTTTTTAGGTCAAGACGAAGGCGGTGGAGCGAAGATCGACGGCAACGGAGCCACGAGGCCCAAACGGGTGGGTCCCACGCGGCCACAGTACCTGGCCGCGTGGGGCCCGTTTGGCCCTCGGGTCTCCGTTTGCTTGCTTCCTTTTTCCGTAGTCCTTCTTCCTTCCAAATATTGACGCCCGTAAATTTCCAGGTGATTTCGTTGACGTTTGGGTCCCTGAAACATTAAAATACAAAACTAGGGTTTTCTGCCTGTGCAGGGTTAATTCCAAATAAATGAAAATATGAAGTATTCCCAAAATCATGATAAAACATTGATATAACCCTTATATGATGCAAATATGATTGGAATATAAGCAATTAAAGTGCAAAGTTCATGTATGCATTTTACATGCATCAACATCCCCAAGCTTAATCCATGCTCGTCCTCGAGTATGAAGATGATAAAACTAACATGGACTTTGCAATTTAATACTTAACAATGGATATCAAAGATGATTACTATTGCTACATATAGTCAAATGATTCATTCTTCAAAGGAGTAGCAATATGCAAATAGTTTATGAAGTGATATCAAGTATTCAAGACAAGGATGTTCATTGATAGTTCACAAAGTGTAACATAGTAGCAAGTAATATGGAACACATGTATGCATAATGATAAGTAGAACATCCTACAATGGTCATAGAGTGTAGATGAAAATCTGAATATGATAGGTGTACACTTTGGAAAGATGTATATGTGAGTAGAGGTAAAGCATGCATAAGTTTCATCCAACTTCCAAACTCTTCTACTTAAGTTAATGATTGCAATAAGGTATTCATTGGTGTCAAGCTCTCATTGCCCCTATCATAGCATCTTGAATGATTAAGGTTAAAGTGAAAGCAAATATGAGTAGTGTGCTTGATAAAGAAGGTTGGATGTCTCATGCCCCTTGAATACAAGTACTACACCATGTTACTCAACTTAGGAAACAAAGCAAGTTCAAGTTATATCATTGTAAGTAATAATAGTATCATCAAGAGCGTCAACTGGGGTACCTCTTGTCCCAGATATGGAACAAGCCCATATCAAAATGACAAGACAAACAAACAAAATGAACAATCTCAACACCCTTTTTATTTACCATTTGGAATAGTTTTTTATTGCAAGGTGTATCACAGAAGGTTCACCATAGTATGTAAGTAAATTTCCACCATGAATGATGCATGGCTTAGATTAGCGGCCCAGGCGTCTCTCTAACCATTTATACAAACTCATTTGAACTACTTCATTTCCACCTCATTTCACCATGATAGCATCCATAGACAAAAGTACATGATATCAACTAAATGAGATGAAGGAGCATGTTGAAAGCTTTGCATGTGACAGCACATATGGGCTAACTCCCAACCTCGAACATTTATCAAGCCACTAGCATCATAATCTTAATCACAATGGGTCATGTTTTATTTGCAATGATAAAAATGTGCATCAAGTTCGTGAGAGCTATATAACCAATTTTTTCCATTGCAATCAATAACATAAACATTTTCATTCAGAGGTAAGATAACACAAATATCATGTTGAACATACTCGGAATAGCATAAAGCCAATAGGTAGATATGGTGGACTCACTGGAATAACTTTGGTTGAAGGTGTTGGAAACAAGTTTTTGCTTGTTGGAGTTTTTGGGCTAGCAAAAGGGAGAAAGTTGACCATCTAGATGCATGCATGAGTGTCCATAGAACTAACTAATCCATGTTAAACCAAGTGAAATAACAATCAGCACCAAAACATGAATAAGTGATAGCTCTACAAAAAGAATTTGCAAACTATTACTCATAAACAAGCTCATGAATCATGCAACTATATGTATCATTAAAAATCAAGTCAAACATCCCTTTTCCCAATCTTATAAAAGCATCCAACATATTTCAACCCATATTTCCAGTAGCTCTCTCATATATAATTGATAGTGTGGTGGTCTCTCAAGACTCAAACAAAAACAAAAACGACGCTCCAAGTTTATGCGATAAAGTGTTTCGATCGAAAAACAGAAGTTGGACGTGTGCAAACCGAGAGTGTGTAGGTCCAGCGGGGTTGTCTTCACATCCCCAAGCTTATGGTCTTCACCATCCTTGGATAGCTCTTGGTGCATCTCCTCCAATCCCTGTGAAAAAACTTCAAAACACCGTTTCTCCCATCTCTTTTCTGTGGGGTGCATTAATAGTGATAAACAAATAGGTTCCTTGCTGCATATAATCCTTGAACAAAAATTCATATGAATGTCCAGAAAGTATATAATGTTGTATGCCTACTCATAAACTCAATTGGATCAAAAAGATTCAACTTAAAAGCTCAAAGCATGCATCAAACAAAATGGGACAGAATCTGTCCAGAAAAACAGCAGCAGCAAAACGTATTTTTCTACCCTACCAAACTTTCTCGAAAAATTCCGAAAAATTCATGCATACAGAGGATGAAAAGTTGCAACTACAGTTCAAATATGAGCTCATTCGGAGTTACAGAATAAGAATTAAAAATCATACCGTGCACTGATTCGTGCAGGAATAAAATCTCCGAACGCTATAAGCAACTTTTTCAAACCAAAAAGGGTAAAACTTGGCACTTTATTAAAAACTCCAGAACCTAACTAGACACAAAATCTCTTGTTACAGCAAGAGGACACAAAGAAAAATCACACATAAAAATAACCGGGTTGCCTCCCGCAAAGCGCTTTCTTTATAGCCATATAGCTAGGCTTCTTACTTGTTGTTTTATTGTGGACGAAGCTCATGAGGGAGCTTGAACTTTGGTGGTTCCCTCTTCCTTGGAAAGTGTTCCATGCACTTCTTGTGTGGAAACTGAAACTTTACATTCCCTTCCTTTGAATCAATGATAGCACCTGTGGTACGAAGAAAAGGTCTTCCAAGAATAATAGGACTAGAGGTTTTATTCCCCATATCCATGATTAGAAAATCCACAGGCACAAAAGTCATATGTAACTCTACCATAACATCACTTACTTTTCCCAAAGCATGTTTAATAGAGTCATCAGCAAGTGCTAGTTCAATAGAGCATTTTTCAAGATTTTTCAATTCAAGCACTTCATATAGTTCTTTAGATAAAACAGAGACACTAGATCCTAGATCAAGTATGGCATGGTGTGTCTCTTTTCCAATAGTTACTAGTACCTTAGGTATCCACATATCCCCAAGCTTAGGTGGTATCATAGCCTCTTGGTTGTACCTAGCAATCTTTTCTTTCAAGACATGATTAGCAATATAAGAACCAAAACCTGCTTGGTTAGTGTTGATGGAAGGATCACTTGCAAATTTTTGTAAGATAGATATTAATTCATGCAAGCTACAATTTTCTAAGTCAAGCAAAGGATCCTTGACTTCATTAAGCATTTTAACTTCCTCAACTTCAACCTCTTTCATTACCCCAATAGATTCTTTAGCAACTCTCTCTTGCTCATGAATGTGTTCCCAAGACTTATTGATAACCTCTTGGCAATATTTTATTGTTTCCTCATGTTTTTGGGCTGTAATGATGCTCTTTAATGATGAGACTTCCTTAGTAAGCTGATCTACCCTTTCAAACAAAGCATCTTGTTTTTCAAACTTAGAGATAAATTCCTTATTAAGCTCTTTTTGGGTAGATATAAAAGATCTAATGGTGTTTTCCAAGTCACTAGAAACATTACCACTAGAAGCATATTTATTTGGCACATATGGGGGTTTATTATAAGAGTTATAATTGTTGTTACCATACCCATTATTACCATAGTTCCTAATGAAGTTGACATCAATATTTTCAGAATTGTTTCCAACTAGTTCTTGCAAAGGAACATTTTCAACACTAGGTTTATTAAGCAAAGCAAGAATAGTATCCATTTTAGATGACAAATCATTAGTTTCTTCAATAGAGTTCACTTTCTTAGAAGGATTAGGTGCCCTATCAGTATGCCATTGACTATAGTTTTGTAAAATGCTTTCCAATATATTTTTAGCTTCTACTATAGTCTTACTCATAAAAGCACCTCCAGCAGCAGAATCAAGTATGTTTCTAGACATGTAGTTTAAACCATTGTAGAAAGAGTGTAATATGGTCCATTCATTAACTCCATGTGAGGGACAAGTTCTAAGCATAAGTTTTATCCTATCCCAAGCCATAGCAACATGTTCATTTTCATTTTGCCTAAAAGAAAGGATGTTGTTTCTATTTTGCAAAATTTTAACAGGGGGATAATATTTCTTAATGAAAGCTTCTTTTAGATCATCCCAAGAATTAATACTACCAGATGGCAAGGAATGCAACCACTCTTTAGCTTTTCCTCTAAGTGAAAAAGGAAATAACTTCAGTTTTAGGATATCACTTTCCACATTTTTAAACTTTTGCATGTCACATATTTCAACAAAGTCATGAAGATGCATAGAGGCATCCTCCATAGCACTACCACCAAATTGTTCCCTAGTTATCAAGTTCAACAAACTAGGACTTACTTCATAACTCTCAGCATTTATCTTAGGTGTGGCAATAGCTCTCGTGATAAATTGATCATTAGGAGTGTTTGTGTAGTCACACAACTTAGTTCTTTCTCCCATTTTAGCAAGTTTTTTTTGGTATTTTTAATTTTTTATGCAAAACTGAAATAAATATGATATGATATGCAATGACACTAACAAAACAAATAAATTGCTTTGTAAGTAAAGATGGATAAGATGGTGCTCACGTAGGTGCAACCTCCCCAAGCTTAGGTGTTAGCACAAGTTGGTGACGTTGACTTTGTTGTGAGATGAATGCGATGATGCACACCCTTGGATAAATCTCTCAGCTACGATTCCCCGGCAACGGCGCCAGAAAACGTCTTGATGATCCCGAAGAGCAAGTCTTGATGCCTGCACAAATAAACGGGATTAGGTTGAGACTCCAAGTGCAGAGTGTATAGTAAGTGGAAGACAGTTTTCCCCACGAGGGGTGACTCGAGGGTTTAATATCGAACTCTCGGGGAATCTGAAGTGGTAGATTTATCTTCTTATCCTTCTTTTGGTTACCTACAAAACAAGGTTAGATGTTTTGGTCCTCAACCTCACCTGTGGTTGTCAAGCACAAGGTGTAAGAATGATATCAGGATAGTTATGCAATGCAAACAAGAAATAAATATGCAATGATGGTGGATGCAATGTAAATGATATTTTTGGGTTTTTGAATGATGTATGCAAGATGAAAAGTATTTTTGTATTTTCGGATTTAATGATGGCTGAAAATAGAAAAGTGGTATATGGTGTTGGAAAGGTGTTTCTTATGATTAAAAATGGACTGGGGTTCATGGTTTCACAAATGCACTCTCTCTTTATAAAGTGGTAGACAATGGAACACACAAGTTAACATATGAGATTGCAACACAGGGTTTGATAACAAGTTACTTAGATATATGGGCATCACGTCCTAACATAGAGATCTTTTGGTTATTAACCTCTCTTATACTCCACCAAGATGCGAACTAAATCATAACACCTCAGTAATTAAGATAACTCAGAGTATAGCATTAAGTATCATGACATGAAGTGAAAATAAGAACATGCTAGATCTAGTCATGGAGTAGTGGCAATGGTCACGCCCACATCCCCGGTAGCATGGTATTTTAGTTTATCCCTAGTGAGGTAACAAAGTAAGGTAAAGATACCAAAGTGGATCGCAGAACTTTCTCTCACGTTCACTGCACTAGCCACCCCCCGTTACTCCAACTAATGCACACGTTCCCCCACACACGCTCTCATAAACATGCTTGATCAAAACAAGTAGACAAGAACGGGGTACATAATATGCATCTATACTCATAACTGAAACAAACATTGCAATCTCAAACATATATTAACTCATAAAGATCCACCACAAAGGTATTACAACGGTGACCGTAATCATGTTCAGCAGCTCATACGGTGCTAATTAGTGAAGCTCAAGAGAGGAGAGATACATAAGTTACTTCCACAAACCCATAGTCCAGAGGTGGACTACTCCCTCTTCATCATGGAGACGGTGGAGAAGTCGATGGAGAAGATGGAGACCACGCCGGCAGCGCCCCGCCGGAGTTTTCCCCCTCCAATCTGCAGCTCCTGATCTCCGTTTCGGTGTTTCTGTGTTTGTGCGGCGCTCCTTCCAGAGAACGTCGGGGGACCTTTTTTATAGGCGTTTTTAGGTCAAGACGAAGGCGGTGGAGCGAAGATCGACGGCAACGGAGCCACGAGGCCCAAACGGGTGGGTCCCACGCGGCCACAGTACCTGGCCGCGTGGGCCACCCGTTTGGCCCTCGGCCTCCGTTTGCTTGCTTCCTTTTTCCGTAGTCCTTCTTCCTTCCAAATATTGACGCCCGTAAATTTCCAGGTGATTTCGTTGACGTTTGGGTCCCTGAAACATTAAAATACAAAACTAGGGTTTTCTGCCTGTGCAGGGTTAATTCCAAATAAATGGGAAAACTATGAAGTATTCCCAAAATCATGATAAAACATTGATATAACCCTTATATGATGCAAATATGATTGGAATATAAGCAATTAAAGTGCAAAGTTCATGTATGCATTTTACATGCATCAAGGTGCGGAGGCGCGATGGAGGGCGGTGCGACGGTGTGGGTTGGAGGCGGCGGCGAGGAGGCTCGGCCAGGAAGTCCCTGCGAGCAGCGGCCGGCCGCCTCAGGTTGTGGGTGAGCGCTGCTGCCCTCTCGATGCGCCGGGGTGGGGCGAGGACGGCAGCGGAGGTGCGGTGCAGGGCGGCGCGCCGGTGCGGGCTGGAGGCGGCAGCACAAGCTCAGGCCTTGAAGCGGCGGCGAGGAGGCTCGGCCAGGAAGTCCCTGCGAGCAGCGGCCGGCCGCCTCAGGTCGTGGGTGAGCACTGCTGCCCTCTCGATGCGCCGGCGTGGGATCTGGAGTGGACGGGACGGGACCCGATCTGGGCCTGAAAGGGCTCGATCTGGGCCTTGTCCTGGGAGTGTCGCATGGCTGTCGCCCAGGAGCGGGTGATGGCCGTCGCGACATGTCGGAGGTGATGGGAGGCTGCTGGTCCTTGTCCGGGTTGAGGTTGGAGACCACGTTTCTCTCAGCAGTGCAGAGTGTTGGTGGACCTTGGCTTTGCGGCTATGGCGGAAAGGAGCTGCGGTGGCGGCGGCGCGAGGCTTCATGGACGGTGTTGCCCCAATCCTTGGAGGTGTGGAGTTGGGCGACGACACGGATGAAAATTCTGCCTGGCTTTTGCTGAGCCGGCGGCGACGGCGCCCGTGGGCGTCGTTTCCCTTCTTGGAGGCGTCGCCGAGGTGTGTCGCCATCTCCCTCTCTCGCTTGGAGTTGGTAGTTGTCTCCGGGCGAAAGCCTAGATTTGGAGCAGGATCGGCACGATGGCGGCGTCGTCGACGTCGTTACTCTGTTGGGAGCATTGTGTTTGGAGACACGGCTTGGAGGTCCTACGCGCACCTCCGGTGTTCATCGTTGTCCAAGATTGACCTTCAAGGGCGCAAGGTACGACATCGCCGGTGAGTCCAAGACGACGCCTTCCTCGGGACTGATCAAGTCCCGCCATCCACTTGCCACCTCCTTTCGGCATTAAGGGTGGACGGTGCGTCGACAAGGGAAACTCAGGGGGAGTTGCGGTTCTTCAGAGGTGACCGGCGTCGCTCGAGACGCGGTGTTGTGCTCAATTTAGGATAGGCTCTTTTGCTTTGTAGTTGTTTTATCTTAGGTGGCTGTCTTCAGACTAGCCTGGGTGTGGAGTTGGAGTTCGTGCTAAGCTTGTTGTTCGCAGCAAGCTATAGCCTTTGCATTTCTACCTTCTATAAAAATATGGTACGCCTTTGGCGTATTCTCGAAAAAAAGAACCCAGGGAAGCCCGTACAGCCCGTTTGGACGAAGTGTACGGGCACATGGCCTCCACATATGCATCCTCGTCGACCCATCTCCGTTCACACGTGTTAATTTTATCAATTTAAAGCCGAACTTTATAGCATGTTGTCTAAAAAAATGAAACCGACCGCATTGACATCGCTAGCTCCTCCCGTGGGTCGGCGTCACTTGCTGCAACACTCCAAATTAGTGGTAACAGTCACTGAAACGGCACACGTATATTGCTGCCCTACACTAGCCTAGCTAGCTGCCAGATACCGTTCCCTTTCCTGCTTTCCCACTGGCTGGCTAGCTTGTTATTTTTGCACACGGCGGCTGACCGAATGTACACATTTGATCACTACTTGTTCCTAATTTTTACTAGTACTACATACTAGAAATGTACAAATTATCTGCAACATGTACATTGGATTAACTAGTTTAAATGACTTCATGTCGATTTTATAGAAAGAGAGGGAAAAGGAGATGAGGGAGAAGGCGGCGTATAAGTTGAGTTAAAACCCTAATCCTTTTTACAGATATAAAAAATGAAGATATCAAACCAATATGAATAGATACACAATTAAAAAGATCTGCTCACTCACTCAGGCCGTCCTGTCCAGATAAGGTTACTGTTCAGGAGCGGCGGATAAGGCGACCGCGTTCTCCGAAGCTTCGCCGGCGGATTTGCGCTGCTCCCCTCCGCCTCCGGCCGCCGTTTCGGCGCCGCGAGACGGGGGGAACCTCGGCTCCGTCGTGTGGGTAGTCTAGGTTTAGCTAGGTGTGTGTACCCGGTGGTGCCTCTGTTGACGGTGGCGGTGGCGCCTGTTGGGGTTTTCGTCTCCCCCTCTTCCCGTTCCGGCGTGCTCGCCGGTGAGGTTGTGGAGTTGTGGCGTCGGGCGCGGTCTTCCGTTCGAGCTCCTCTGGCCGGCCGTGGCGGCGAGGGGAGGAGCTGGGGGCGGCCGGTGTTCCCGTTTTGTTGCAGGTACTGGTGGTTTCCATCTTCGTTGCTTCTGTTCCAGCGGGCCATGGTGGTGCGAGGTGCAGCGGCTGAAGATGGTGCGATGGTGGTGGTGGTGGACCTAGGCGGAGCGGAGCCGGCTGGTTGTGTGGCGGAAGCGGGGAGCGGGTGCCGTGGTCGTGCTCTTTCATCGAGTCTCGGTTTCGTCGCCGGCGGCGGACGGCTTCTGCGACCTTTCTACATGTTGGAGCGGCGCGCTCTTCCCGGCGGTTGGAGGTACGGCGGCGCCGCTGCCGTCTAGGTGCTTTGGGGATCGTCTTGGATCCGTCTGTGTCTTCCTCGTTAGTTCAGGGTGCTTCTTGCACTTTTCGGGGTCCTCTGTGTATTTTCTGTTTCCTTTTGGACCTTTTTGTAAAAGTGCGGTGTGCTTCTGGAATATATGTGTCGGATCCTCCTCAAAAAAAAAGATACACAATTAAATATATTGTCATCATATATCGATTAATATCGTATCTATTAATATTCTATTTTATATACTTCCTCCATTTCGGTTTATTAGGCGTGCATGTCGTTTAAGAAAACACTTTGACCATTAATTACATATATTGCCCTTCTATAGCATAATATTGGTCGACCAAATTCTGTTAGTTAGTGTACATAACTTTTTATTCAGAAATTTCTTCCAATGTTAAGCTACAATTATTACTTCTCGTATGTTGCACCTACCTGTGTAGCCAACTAATTAATCAGTTACGGACACATTTATATATACTTTTCGAAAAACTTAACTAATTTTCCCACCGCCGGCCACTCCTGGCCCCATGCTCCCGCTAGGAGAGCATACAAGATGCACACAATGTCTTGTATTTTTTTATGTTTATTACGGTGCTATAATCATGAAGTTTTTCACGAAAATGGATTTATCTATATTTTAATTTCGTGTTGTTAATTTCTTAGAATTAATTTTGACTGATTTGGTATTCAATTTCTATGATTAATGAGTCTAAAACGATAGAAAACTTTTCTCGGTTATTTAGGGTGTGCTCAATGAAGGACATGATAATTCATAATATTACATAAAGGATACAGTCTGAATCATCAAGGCACATCTAGCCCAGCGGAACTGCTCTCTGCGCTTCTCCCGTCAGACCTAGGTTCGAATCCCAGCTCCACCAATTTTGCTCTCTTTTCTCAGAATTGTTTACAAGCGAGCCCGAACCTCCCAGGTCAACTCCTGCTATCGGAAAAATATACGGGGCAGCTCCAGCTACCGGAAAAAAATATACGGGGTCTCTATGTTTATATGGTTTAGGGCGGAGCACTGAAGCAGAAGCGTACAAGATGTATATATGGTGCTAAAACCCTAAGTCGGCTGCAGTCCGACTCAGTAACGATGTGTACCGTATCGCGGGGGCTTCCGCCCCCCGCACCCCCGACTTTGGCCCAAGCCTCCGGCTCCCCCCACGCTGCTCGCCGGTTTGCTCCCTGTCACGGCGTGATGCTGCTAGCCCTTCAAGGTACTCCATGACGGCGTATCGGCGCAGGCGTCCGGGTACCGCCGCGTCGCAGGCGTGCACCTCAGCATCAACCACTTTAAGCTAACGGTTGAATTCATATTCTAGAATTCTCCATAATTTTCCTACATGATGGTATAGAAAGAAACATTGTTAAAATATTTGTTCGAATGTAGCCTTAGATATGTCTATAAAAATATTACAAGATACTTAAGCATTAACCCAAAAGCAAAAAGTAGAAGACCTAGCGCATTGCCATGTAATAGAAAACTAACGTAGTTTTCTTACAAAATACTACCTCCGTTTCTAAATATAAGACTTTCTAACCTTTTTAGCATTATTCTGATTAGTTACTAAATTAGTGAATCAATACACTAAAACATGTCTACATGCGTACGAATCAGGACAAAGTCAAAGGCTAGAAAATCATAAATTTTGGAACGGAGGGAGTACGGTACATTTATTTAGCACACTCTAGTCCTACCATCCTTCCCGCTCGCGCAGCCGTCCGGTATTGCTGACCACGTGAGAGTAGTTAACATTCATAATTTCTACTATGCTTTGTCCGACAAAATAGCATCTAGCTGTGTTGAAAAGTACGCCCCCAGCCGCTTTTGAATAAACGTTATGATAAAATGCTAAAATTTGCATTATTGCATGACATATTTACTTAATTGTGTAAATAACATTTATGGCGAAGGTACACTTATTAAGACTTTAGTATAATAGAATTAACTTATAACAAAGTATATAAGCTTAGTGTAAATTATGTTTATTTAACTCGTTTCCAAACTATCCTTGCGGCGGGGGCCCTGTGCCATGGGGTCAAGACAACGTAGGAGGTACTCCGTTCGAGTACTTAGGATGGATGGAAGGTTGCACACACAAACCTGAGTCTTCCTAATTCTGTGTGTTTGGTACCACACGGTCATCCTAGTTGGATGCGTCAAAAAAAATTAGCCCAATTACGTTCTTCAACTCCCAATGCGGAGATCTGTTTGGGGATCAAGGCTTTAGGCACCTCAAGTTGCATGGCGTGCTGCAGTTTAGAATCTCGAGACTAACTAGCCACTCCTATTTGTTTGTCTATCTTGTACTCCTCATAGATGATCAAAATGCAGGCACCTAGGGTTGATGCTTTGGCATGTAAGAGTGGGAGCAAGGGCTTGACTCAGCCGCGTTGCCGCCAAGCGAAATCTCCGATGGAGCAATAGAAAATCACAACCTTTTTCTACATTTCAACATCGTTTTAGCTTGGACATGAGTTGTTTTCAGTGCATTTATCAAATAAAATTCAACACTGTAACTAATAGAAATTGCTTATGAGTGTGATTCCTTGGCATTGTGGTGGATCTTTTAACCCCGTTTGACAAAACTGTATATTCCTATTTTAGTATTTTTTTTCATCATCTTTTGAATTGTTTTACATCTTTCATGTTAAATACAACTTGATGGACATTGTCGTTCATCCCAGTTCCTTCCTACGTCACTGCCCCAAGTTATTACACACCATCAGATCTAATACACCGTATTCCTTCATCTCACATCATCCACAGTTCCACACGCTTTCTTTTTCGGCAAAAGAAAACCTTCACCATCTCCCCACGGCAAGGAAGGTCATAAAGAAAGGGAAGAAATTCCGTCTCACATTGCAAGGAAAAAGAAAGAAAGTTGTAATTCTATTTCTATTTAAGAAGGAAAATAGCAATTGGAAAATTTTGTAACAAGGGACATAACGAAAGCTTAGTCCCTAGGCAAAAGAAGAGACTCCAAGCTTGTCACGCGCATTGACATTTTGTTTATGAATCAACTCGCTCGTACGATCGATCTTTTCGTAGCAACACAAGCCGTTCCGCAACAACCGCAAGGTGAGCCTAGAAGTTAGTTTTGTAGGGAAAACTTGGAAGTTATCTTCTTCATTTTCTTGAGTGAAAGTTGGAAGTTATCTTTTTTTTTAGCGAAAGTTGGAAGTTATCTATCCTACACTTCGAGAGTGCCTGTTCTATTTGGTGGGCCGTCGGCTGGTGGGCCGGGAGAAGACGAGTTGAACGCACGGGAGGAGAGGAATGCTAATCAGGTTCGGTGGGAAATGTAACATGCTGCGTCAGCCCGCCGTCATGAGGTGAGCCCACGTATACCATCCGGAAGTGACGAGGGAGATGAGTTCTCATGTCGTCAGCCGTGCGTCCACTCGCATACAAATCATCAGGTCAATCTGTCAGTGACTGCCTCTCCTCCCTTCGCTACATGAACATGCTGCAGAAGCTTCCACGATACGGCAGCATGGATCATGTGAACATACCAAGGCACTAACTAACCTAAATAAGGTTATCCATCGTGTTTTAGCAATAGTCTTGTAATGTACTCCTTCCGTTCTAAAATACTTGACTTACATATATCTACGTATTAAAAGATATCTAAATACATCCGTATGTAGAAAAATAAAAGTCATCTATTTTGGAACCGAGGGAATACCTAGGAAAGTACTGTAATAGCACATTCATGGTTGTTGGACACACCAACTACGTTCAGGACAAACAAAAAAAACACAATAATTACCCTGAATAATTCCATGATTATGACGTTTGTGCCATAGCATAAGGACAACTAGACAGATAAGTAGACGATGACGATGATCCAACCACCAGATGCATGCTACACTCGTCCTAAATTATTGCTCTGCTCTGCTTCTTGTTAATTCTACCTAGCCGTCAACGACCTCCATCGATCATTCTTCCGTCCGTCCAGCTGAACAAGATCAATTAAGCAGAGGAGGAGAAACTCCAGCTAGCTAGCTGCTTGGCACCATGGCGAATCCCACCAAGATGCCGAAGCCGGACACGGCGGAGCTGGACCCGGTGCTGCACGCCATGGGCTTCGAGCTCGACACCGTGTCCCCGGCGCTACTCGCCGGCCGGCTCCCGGTCACGGCGCGATGCTGCCAGCCCTTCAAGGTGCTCCACGGCGGCGTGTCGGCGCTGGTGTCCGAGGGCCTGGCAAGCATGGGCGCGCACATGGCGTCCGGGTACCGCCGCGTCGCCGGCGTGCACCTCAGCATCAACCACTTCCGCAGCGCCGCCGTCGGGGACCTCGTCGAGGCGCGGGCCGTGCCCGTCCACATCGGACGCTCCACGCAGGTACATACCTGATATAGCTGGATTAATTAGCTCGAGAGAGTTGTATGTGTTGAGTTGAACTCTGCAAGATGACATGGTGGTTGGAATATATTGGATTTGAAGGTGTGGGAGGTGAAGCTGTGGAAGGTGGGCCCCGAGTCGCCGGAGACGAAGAAGACGCAGATTTCTGAGTCGAGGGTGACGCTGCTGTGCATGCCCGTGCCGAAGAACCTCCACCACGCCGGCGACGCGCTCAAGAAGTACGCTGCTCCGGCTCCGGCTCCGGCTCATGCTCCGGCCAGCAAACTGTAACTAATAATATATACAATCATTTTTTTCTGATCTTATCTTGAGCTAGAAGTAAAATTAAACTCGCAAGGTCAACGATCGACTCAGATTGCAGAGATGTATGCATGTGTGCTCTGCTCTGTTCGTCGATCCCAATACTATTTCTTCTTCTTTATCTTTTTTTGAAAGGATTTCTTCTTCTTTATCTTTAGTTGATGAAACTATTTCTGGCATCGATAGATCGTGCATACATGATACACTCTTCTTCTTGGATTAATAATTGACCAGCAGGATAGAGAACCAAAAAAAATGATTAATTAACACTATTACTCGGGTACTGCATGCCCAACAAGCAAACCAACACATCATTTGCTCTCTCTGTCTCCTTTTCCCCTCCATTTGCTCTTGTCCGTTGTTGCCTCACTTAATTGTAGTTTCTTCAATGGAATGTACTTACACTACTTTTTCATGATTAAAGAATTAACCGCCAAACGAGCGTCCTGACCCATGTGATCGAGAAAGAGTAGTCGATGTTTCCAGATAAGATTGACATCGAACCAGCGTCGCCGTATCCAAATAGAATGACGTCAAATGAGCATTCCGATTCATGTGATCGAGAATGAGCCGTCGATGTATCCAAATAAGAATGGCGTCAAACAAGGATCCAGATGCATGTGATCGAGAAAGAACGGTCGATGTGTACAATAAGAGTGACGTGACATGTACTTCAATGTCATGTAGATGCACGTAAACACAGGGGCGTACCCAGGACAAAAGTGTCTAGTGTCCAAGTTGACACCCCATAGGAATGTGTATAGCAAGCAAGGCAATGCATACAAGTAACACACTTCACAATCTAAGACATCCAACAGTAAAAATGCTTACAAAATAAAGCGTTCCACTTGATACACTAGTCCATCATAAAACTTAGATAATAAAGCATAAAAAACTACAAACCAAGAAAATGAATATGACTGGCGAGGAAAATAAGATCGATTCCCTACCAAATAAATAACACAAGTTAAGATATGTACTAAATAAATTTGTGTAATAAAACATAAAGTTATATTTTAGAATGACTTTCTACAATCTTTCATGATCTCAAATCGTGGGTCACTCTCCTCTTTTTTCTCCACATAGTAAATGAGGTTATACTTCAAGACGTCATTGCGCAAATAGGTCTCACAATTCTCATGGCAGAAAAACATCTCTCAACTGTAGCAGTGGCAACATGCAAAACTAGTTCTAGCTTCAATAGTCCAAAACCAAATGATAGCAAATATGTTTCCTTGTATCCACCGTTTTTTGAGAGAGCTCACAAATATTATTTATGCTAGATAATCAACCATCTTCTTGAACATCATCAATGTAAAGGCGGAGGTGATTTCTAAGGTCCCTCAGTTATCCATCAAATGCTCTAAGTTGAAATCTCGAAATTATTAAGAATTATGGCTTTGAGTTGGATGGGAAACTGACTCTGGCCCACCGACTGTAATAGTTTGTTTTGTGCTAGTGATATGTGGTATCAAGTAAAGCATATTAATAATAGATGTCCATTGGCTAGAGAGATAATTTATAAAAGTATGAGCAACCCACTTTTGAAATGGGATGGGGGAAAATTGCCTCTACAGTCGAGCCTTTATTGATTTTTTTAGAATAAGCACATCCAAACCTACGGTGTCGAAAATCTTAATCTACACACCAAATGTTGATCTGGGTTAACCACAATTTCTATTTGACGCATGGTGCATCAATAGCATGGTGATGCCCATGTACGGCAGTGTGCCAGCCCAACAAGGTATAATATTTATGTTTTTTGTTTCTTTTTCTTCTTTCTATTTTTCACAGTTCTCTTTTTTTCCTTCTCTTTCTTCTTTTCTTATTTTCCCTAGTTTCCTTTTTTATTAATTTCCCTTTTTTTATCATGCGTGGAAAACATTTTCATTTTTTTCTGTTCTCTCTTACTTGAGCAATATCTTAATGTGGGTGAACAACTTCATTTATTCCAACATATGCATGAAGTTTACTTTTGTTACACGCGGACATTTATTGTGATTTTAATTAACTAAAGCTATTTACATTTTTTTACTTTTTATGAATATGTGAATAAGTGTTTCTTCAATACATGAATAATTATTTTAAAACATATTAACATTTATTTTAATATTTTCCATAGAAGACACCGGCCTCTACTAAGGCCGGGCCGGCCAAATCAAGGGCCCTGTGCCAAACTCTAAATTGGGGCCCTATCTCACAAGCAAAATCGAACTAATGAATAATTATATTGTATATTTCGCAATATTCTACATAGAAATTGGATATGTTAATCAGTACCTATTTAACTCTCGGTTGTATAATGTCTATTTCCATAATATCAATTTTTGTAATCTTCTATGAAATGAAATCTTTAGTGATATCCTCATAATTAATATTATGAATAAATTGGATAAAAACCCTCAATAAAATGAGACCAAGCAATCACACAACCATACAATGGGCGGGTATATAAAACAGGGTTCGTCATACAATTGCTTTAGATGTGGTAAAACTGAAGAACTAGTCTCAACGGCTGTAGCTTCCGCTCCTTTGGTAGTGCCTCAGAAAACTATTTCAAAATGAAAAAACCTTAATTATAAGTGGTACACCCTAATCTTGTATAACACACTGGACCAAACTCCCAAATTGATCTACTAATTAGGCAAGTAGGATCCATAGATTGAACTAATACGCTGGTACTTTCTAGAGCAGTCAACGAGTAGATAAAACAACATCAGTTCCAGCGCTAGCTCTATGGTGCAATCCTAGCGGAGCATCCATCCAGCACTACGAGATCAGTATCAATCGATAGATTTCACAAAAAAGAAAGTATCAATCGATGGATTTAACAATGGCATCTCGAACTACAGGATCATAACCGCCGGACAAGAAAACTTTTTTGACTTTGGTTTCGATCTCATACCTAGCGGATAGGCGGGGGCGGCGAGCCGACCACCTAATCGATCGATCGGCCGTGAGAGACTCCAGGACGGGCGCTCGAACAGTTTTCCCGTCGCATCGCTTTCCTACCGAGGCCTTAAATCGATATCAGGTGAGATCAGCCGGCCCAATTTCCATTCTGTAGCGTTAAGAGACTGACAGAATGTTACAAACCCATATAAGAAATTTGGGGCCCCTACAATTCATGGGCCCTGTGCCAACGGCACAGTTGGCACCACAGTGGGCCCGGCCCTGGCCTCTACCATGGTCTCATGGAGCCAGGCAAGTTGATTTTTTTTCCTGAGGGGCTCGACAGAGTTGTAATCCCGTCGGTCAATACACACCGAAGTCTGTCCACTGTCCAGGACCACTGGGCTTACTCTAGTACGCAGTGGCGGAGCTAGCGGGTGTGCCGGGTGTGCCCTGGGACACCCAGAAATTCTGTGAACTTCTTGGGAGTAGTTCAGCACTTAACAACCTGTCACATAAAAAAAATCAAAATTTTGATTGAAAAAGAAAAAGGAAAGTCCACCCGTGCGCATCCGGTCGAGATTAGCCCTCGCACTCGTTCCCCAATCCCTCTTTTCCGCGACCCTCCTCTTCCGCTCGGCTGCCGGCGCCTTCAAACATATTTGGTGAGCTATAATATTGTGAGACTTCAACTTATTTATATAGTTATTTCCATACAATTGTGGATTACGTGTGTTGTCAAAAAAAAAATCACCGGTGGCACACCCTTTGATAATTTCCTAGCTCCGCCACTGCTAGTACGTCGACGAATTGCCACGAGGGCCAACAACGTGGTGGTCATCGAGAAAGGCAAGTTCTTCTGGCCCAAGGTACTTAATACTCGCGCACCACTGAACCTGAAATCCATCCATTACTCTACTCTAGTGTTTCTGATTCTGATGAATAGCTGGAATTGTTACCTGATTGCTGCTCATTGCTATTGTTATACCATCCACTTTCAGAGGTATTTATAAATTAATAGTCCACAACTTAATTATAGTTTTCAGAATCAGCTTGAGCTACTCTATATTATAAATTTCCATGATGAATGAAAATTGGGGGCCTTATGGCTCCTACTTTCGAAAAAAAAGAATCAGCTTGAGCTTGGGAATGAATGCCATGGATCTGCCTTGTTATGCCATCCACTTTCAGAGGTATATTTATTAATAGTCCACAATTTAGTTATAGTTCCTCACTTCCTCTGTTTTGAAGATATCGCTTAGCACCATGGAAAGCAAGAGACAGCGCAGTCTGTTCTTTGCAGGAGAGGTACGCAATAGTTCTTGAACTTGGGGTAGTACCAGCAAACTGGATGCAATTCGTCTGATCTTGCTGTAGGTACTTAATGTGGAAGGGTGGGTTCAATCTCCAGGTATGACGTAGGATTTTTTTTCCGAGCAGTACGCAGGACTTTCCTTAAATGATATCGCTTCTTCAAAGAGAGCAGTGGATCAATAAGAAGAAAAAAGCTCCTGCAAATAACAGAACTGAAATTCGATTCTCACAGAAATTCTTTCAAGTGAGAACACAAGGTTTTGAACTAGCATCTTCTCTTTGTTTTCCGCAGAATGCATGGACTGGCTGGTATATAGCATAGGCACATTGGCATCGAGCAGCGGGTATGTTTGCAACCGGAAGCATCATAAGCAAATCGATGGAACCAGTAGCAAAAGACCCCTGGGTTCAAATATTCTCATTGTCTGACAAACTCTGTACAAATCTCAGAGATTGTAGCATAGCTGCTAGTCCACATAATTCTAGATCAAAACCAAGCAAAGATACCAATATTGAGTAAGGTTTATTGTGAAGTATAGTCCTGAATCAGAGTTTTCTAGTTCAACAAGTTGTAAACTTTGCAGTGTGAAATCAGAAGATCAGCACCAAATGCACATGTTTGGTCAGTTCCTAAACCTTGCAGAGAAGTTGCCATCTGGAGAACAACTAACTATGCAATAAGTACCAAAACAACCAAAGATAGCCAAGATTTTTTGAGGGTAGCTTAGCTGCTAGCCCACAACAACAACCAAAGATAGACAAGATTCAGGTAGTTACATAGACTGAATTGTACATGTATTGCCGTACCATCACAAAGCAGTTCTCTGGGTCAACCACTTCTGGATTGTACACTGTGCATTGGTTTTGACAAAGTCATGCTGGAAACTTACAGCTAGATGACCTGATGTAGCTGAAACATAAAATACTTCTCATTCAGTTCAGAATGTGACTATGCACAATCTCTAAAAATTCTCACAAATAAATAAGTTTCTCACAAACATAATATAATTCTTATTGGCAGACACAAGCTTGTCCTACCTATATAAAAGCCCAGGGCTTCAGCGTCCGCTGGAGCCACCCACGTCACGTGGCACTGTAGACATCTACAGTACCGTGCGCATCTACAGTGCCGCGTGCTACAGTTTTTTTTTTTTTTTGCAATAGCTCTCCTCTTCAGCCTCCGATCGATGTGGCCACGTCGCCCAGCCACTAGAGCATCTACAGTACGCGTTCTCTTATTTAGTGTTAACATCTTAATTAAACTATCTATAACATAGTATTTCCCTAATTCAAAAGATTTATCTTCGATCTCCTATTGTTTACATTTGTCTATTGTTTTTTCTTTGGAGGATCATATATGTATGTTAGATCATACATTTAGTTCAGAAATCCTACGCGGCCGTTGTTTGACAATGTTGCACTGATTTTTTCCCCTGCCTTTTTCGCGATAATATGTACATGAAATATATGCGCGCCGACAAGTAGGTTCCATTCCCGTGATCGGTTCCGAGTTTGGTCGAATCTAACTCCTTAATTTTGGATCCAAACTCGCAAAAACATTTGGCGAATTTTTTCAAATTCGTCGCACTCGGTCATCCGTTTAAATTTTCCTTTCACGAGTAGATGGATATCACCCTTCCGAACAACTTTCATGTTTTAACCTTTTTATTTTGACGCCAGCCCTGCACGCGTGCTCGCGTGCTCGAGCGCGAGCTCCACAACGCGGCCGCCGCCGACGACAGACGCCACATGTTGACGTCACTGCGGGCCCGCGCTGTCAGTTTTTTAACATTTTCGGAAATAATTTTCCAAATTTTTTCCAAAAGAAAAACCCTCACGTGCGGGTCCGCCTGTCAGAAATTTTACAAATACAAAAAAAATGCTGAAAATTGTAAAATTCAAAACTTCTAATCCGTGATTCAGAAAAAATGCAAATAATATATCGAAATTTCTCAAATTTAACAAATTTTCAAACTCTTAACACAAAAGTTGCACCAAAAATACATTTGCCCAAAACAGTGCAAATAAAATATCAGAATTTTCCAAATTTAACAACTGCTCAGACTTTCCACACAAAAATTGCAACAAAAATCCATTGTGCCCATTTGACAATTTAAGAAATTTACAAATTTAAGAAACTTTAAAATTTCCCACATGAACTACAAAATGTCCATTTTGTTTAAAATTTGTTAGATTAGTTTCCCAACCAATTTTTTTATTTTCTCGCAAAAAAAATTCAAAAATTTCGATCAGAACGGACATGGCGTGTCGCCGCGCTAAATTTTCAACAATATTATCCACTGTAAATTCGAAAAAATAAAGATCTCCTCCGCGCTAATTTCCAGGCGATAATATTTAACCACATCAGACGAATTAACGTGAAGGTTATTCTTTTTTAAAACATTTTTAGAAAATGTTAGACTCCTGACAGGTTCGACCAGTTTGCTTAAACAATTTCCATAAATAAAAAGTGTTCAGAAATCAATAATTTTAAATCTAACCATCGCAAAAATATGAATAACACATCCAAACGGTTAGAAAAATAAATGCTACCTATTTATGGCAAAAAAACAAACATGTTTTAATATTCCAATTTGGTAAATATTTCGAGAAAATCCAAATGCACTTCCTCTAATTATATGAAGGTAAATTTATTAAATGCTCAAATAATGCATTTCCTCTATTTACGGACTTAAATTGAACATTTCAATTTGGTAATTATTTGGATGCAATCTAAATAAACTGACTCCAATTATGGAACTCAATTCAACAAATGTTCATTTCCACTCGTTATGGACATAAATTAAATACAAATGGAAACATAGAATTTCAACATTTCAATTCGCTAGATATTTGGAGATACTCCACACGAAAAATTCCGACGAATTTCAACATTTTGAATCCCGACGGGTGCGGCGTGTCGCCGCACCGAATTCCACTAGTAAGAATTTATGAGAGACTGGCTTAGCTGCTGTTAGTCCACAGTATAATTAAAAAACAAGCAAAGATAGCCATATTCAGGAAGCTACATTGACTAATTGCAAATGTACTGCAGCAAAAAAATTGGCATGAAGTAAAATCCAATTAACTGCAGCCACAATTCTACAACCTTCTGAATTATTTTGCGGTAAGAATCACAAAATGAATACCAATGCACTGGTATCATTCAACAAGGTTAGGCTAGAACCTACAGCCAAAGCACCAGATTATAGATGATGATTCTCATTGCTAATTCAGAATGCGACAATTGAATTGCAACTCTAAAATTTCTCACGAATAAATAAGTTTCGATACATCAAAATCAAACCATCGCTACTCTTAACACACGCACGCTACGGACGAAACTAGGACAGGTGCTTCATCCAAACTGACGATTGAATGTTCCACAAAACTGCACCTGTTTCGCTTATTGCTGACTTGATAACCTAGCAGCCAGCCACTACAGCAGATGCATTCGCTCGACGTACGGATTGTGCAGCCACTGGCTAAGCGGCTCGCCGCACCCGACAAAGCAGCCAGTGTTGCCGCGGGCGGTGAAGAGCGGGAACTGGAAGAGGTGCAGGAGCTTCTCGACCGACTGCCTGACCAAGGACGACCGGTGACCCTGCTCCGCCTTCCCCAGCCGGTGACGATGTCAATCCTCTCGGGGCAGGACCCCATGACGGTGATCTGCCTGTGGAACCAAGCGAGCGTCCGTGACAGCGCGGTCACGGCAGTGCCCTCGGACATCAGGTGGAGATTGATAAGCCAGTACGACGAGCTCTTCTGGCTTACTGAGTCTGGGTACACGTTCTTCTGCGCGGCAACCTCCCATATGAGGCCGGCCTCCTCCTTAAGGCCGGACTTGTGCAGGAAGTCGATCACGGCGTCCATCAAGCCCCTTTTGCTCTCTCGGTCCTCGCTGTGCATCATGTCCAGGAAATACCTGGTGTGCTCCCTCACATTCTGCCCACCGGGTTCCGCATCGGGCAGATACAGCAGGAACATGTGCGCCGGATGTCCGGTGGTCGCCATGAGCTGGCAGCATAACCCCATCTGTGCATGCGCATCGGTACAGCAGCTGAGCAGCAAAGTGTACGTCTGGACAGACGGAACGAGTCCCTGCGCAAGCATGTTCTGGAGCACAATGTAGGCGTCCTGAAACCTGTTTATTTTGAGGAAAGCGCTGAGGAGGGAGTTGCAGGTGGGCACGTTAGGCTGCAGACCGTCCTGAAGCATCGCACGGTACCACCCCAGCGCCTTGTCGACGTTGCCTGCTTTGCCCCAGAGATCCACCAAGAGACCATATACAGGTTCATCGGGAGCCCAGTCACGCCTCATCTCGAGGAAAACAGCCTCAGCCTGGTCCAGATGGCCACAGTGACCGAGAACTTCCATGACGATACTATACGTTATCTTGTCGGGCCGAAACCCAGCAACCTGCATGTCCCTGTACAGCTTCACGACGTTGTCATAGTTTCTCGCTTTCGCCTGCAGTGCGATTATTATGTTGTAAGTGACGAGGTTAGGTGTACAGCCATTCTCAATCATCTCGCAGAAGAGCTTATAAGCAGCCTCCAGCTGACCACCTTTTCCGAGGCAATTAACCATGGCGCTGTAGGTGAAAGTGTCGGGTGACAGGCCAACTTGTTGCATCCTGCCATACAGATCCATCGCTACTTCCAGATAGCCTGCTTTAGCATGGATATCAATCAATGTACAGTATGTTACCCGATCAGGCACATAGCCAGATTCCTCCATTTCATCGAATACTTTAACAGCTTCCCTGAGATAATTTGCACGGCCATACGCGTGTATTATTCTGTTGTATGTCACCACGGTTGGCTTGCAGCGGACTATGTTCATCTCATCGAGAAGTTTCCTCATTGTTTCAAACTGTCTGGCCTGTCCAAGGATGCCTATCATGGTCGTGTACGTATGACCATCATGCTTGAACCCTGGTTGCCGCTTCAACCAATCGAAGAAACCAAGCGCAATGTCAGGGTCACGGAGCAGCTTGAGTACTTGATTAGCCTGGAACGCATCTATCTTGCAACGGAGACCATCTAGAACATGTTCCGTCATGGGACCCCATTTCATTTGCTGCAGGGTATGGTAGTACTGCTCAACTGCGCGCAATGACTTCAATGATCTTAAGTTAGACTGTGGTCCTCCACCATGAGCTTTTATTGTTCCTACAGGGCCCTGAGGTTTGTCAGTGGGACCATTATAAACACTTGGAGCTGAGAAGTTTCGAGTTTGAACTCCAGCCCACCTGCCATCCGAACTGGGATTGTTAGAATGGTGATGTGCTTGGCCCTGACCAGGATGTCTTTGACTCCTCACTTGTGCCGGTGAACTAGAAGAAAGTACAGCAGATGGCCCTGAGAAGTTCTGCTTTGACTTTGCATATCCAGATCTTGAGACCCCCTTTCCAAAATCATTTTGCATCGAAGGGGCGCAAGGCATATTTGCCTCCGCATTGCTACGCTGACTATGTGCCTTGTTATTAGATTGTAGGCCACCAGATGAAGGCTTGCTAGAATAGTTGGCACCAGCCTGTGGAGCTTGCTTAACACTTCCATTATTCGAGGAGGACCTCAAATTTACCAACTCAGTATATACACCAGCTCCTGCAATTCCAGACTGAGAAATGGTCCTGGCTGTCTGCTTAGATGGCTGTACATGATTATTTCCTAGAACCTGATGATTACTAGGAGGGTTACTTCTGCTGCTAGATGCTGGCTCCTTGTCTGGAGCCAAGGTGGAAGGACTAGCATGAGCAGCTTGAGCTGGGTGTCCAGTAGCACCACCAATAGATCCAACAATACGCTGTGCAGGAGGGGGCTGAGCATTCAGAGAAGATCTGTGGGGCGGCTGAAACTTCTGCTCGATACCACTCGCGGACTGCCTCTTTGAACCACCAGTGTCATCGTCAGGGCATGTGCACGAGGCTCCATCAGCACTACCACACCTTGACCCACAAGGTAGAAGGATCGTGCACACTGGCTTAGAGTGCCGAGTTGCTTTGCCCTCAACATGAACTGCAATATCAAGTTCAAAGTGTTATTGTTATGACATAAGAAAGAGGTACTGCTTTCTAAATTTTGGTTAGAATATACAAGGTCGGAATACATTACTTGGAGAACTATTATCATCTAAGGCACAGAACCACAAAATGGTATCAGGTCACAAGGAAACAGGCTACAGGGAACCAGAAAAGAAATATCATTAGGTAAATGGGGAAAGCTTGCTATTTCTTTCCTGCGACCCCATCACGAAAGTTAACCGTCTAAACCAAAGTCTAAAGAATATTTACGAGTTTCAAGAAGGAATTATTTTCATACTGTAGGATAAATGATAGCAGTTAATGCAGTAGCATGTGCTTACTGCACGCAGCTCTATCTAGTATTGCGACTGACTAGAGTAGAAGTTCGAGAATTACATTAAGCATTGCTCGTTAAAACTATATTAGCCATGGAAATTGCAAGAGTTTTTCCTTACAGTTGACCCAAACTGAATATGCAAAACACCGCATTTGGAACGCACTAATATTGAAAAATATTTGTTCATGACAATCTAACTGCATAAATTAGCAAATGTTTTCTTTAATACATGATACATATATTTCATTATTAATTGATAAGCATAATAGCATATAAGACTCTTCTCATTCAAATGATAACATAATAGCATATAATTAGATAGACAAGGTAGTGTTCAATAAATAGACTAGATAGACATGGAGAGGATGGGGAGACATACTGGTTAATAAATCAATGAATCTACAATTGCAACAATGCATATAAATGTGGACTTCTACCCAGCACGGATCTCCATGTGGCCCTCGATGGCAGACCTGCAAAAAAAGCGGTTAACTTATTGTACTGTTATAAAATCATGTTTAGGATGTATTACTAGCTGATATTAAAATAGACGCATGAACTCAATCAGCCTAGTATATTTTTTTTGTACAACAAAAGGAGCCCTTGTATACTTAATTCTTAACTTGTGAGTATCTGCTTTACCCATCCTCTTATTTCATGATCAGGCTTATGGAATTCCAAATGTAAAACTAAATAATGAACTTGTAAGAAGTTCGTTTAATGAGATGTAAATTAACTTCACAGTGGAGCAATCTTATTAGGACTTGAAAGAGAAAGGGCTGCCAGGAGACATTGCCACCAGAAACATTTCTTTCAGAATCACTTGAAACAATTTTACTTGGGCCCATAATGCCCTACTCTGACCATATGACACGCTTTTACAAAACGATTTACTACCTTGTCGACCAAAACTATCATTAAAGGCAATACTGGCCGAATCATTTATTCTACAGTATTGGCACTCTTACGACAATATTGGCCTATCATAAACTGAACCAGCTAAATGAGCTCAAGCTTTAGTAGAGTACAAAGAGTAGCAGCTGCGAGGCAGCTTCTCTGGCCTAGGAGATGCTTTCTTCAGAAACGGGGATTTAGACATTTAGTGGCCACGGCAAATGGCCTATCACGAGTTAGCTTAGTTAACGGAGTTTAGGTTTGAGCACGAAAAGGTGGTGGATTTGTAGGCTAATCCACGACAGTCTCCCAGCGTTTGGCCCAGCTTAGCTTATTACTAGAAGGTTTCTAGCCAAGAATAATTCCAGAGTTAGGACCCGTGACCCTGAGTCACCTTCGCAAGTAGTAATACATAAGCCAAAGAAGTGGCACTGGAAACAATATGTCCTAAGTGAAAGGCGGATTTCGCACCGGAAGAGCCATTGGTTGAATCTGTTACAATATTAATCCAAGATTGTTTTCCAAAGTAACAGGAGCTGTTGTTGTGATACACTAACACATGCATCTATCTATTGGCTCCCTTTATCGAAAAAATGCATCTATCCAATGGCCTCGGTTAACAAAAGTTGTGCGGTAATATTCCTACAGCATGGGGGTACTTGAATTGGTGAAATAATACGTGGTAATATTCCAAAATGGCTCGGTGCGAAGGGCAGAAAGCGACGATTTTTATCTTCTTGTTGGAGGCTGAAATTGGCCCCCTATTCGCGGTTTGTGAGGAGGATTCAGGCGCCGGCGGCTGGGTTAGGGCCGGCTGACGCCGTGGTGGGGCGGCGCCGGCGGCGGAGATAACCCAACATTACAAATTCCAATGTACGCGCAGGGAAGAGCAGCAAGAAAGAAGAGATATTTTTCCGCTCACCTTGGGAGAAGAAGTTTCGAGAGGAGGGCGCCCCGCCGCCGTGTCCTGGGCCGTGTGGCCGGCGACGCCGCCTCCCAATTCAATCAATCACTCCAGTAGGCGGCGGCCGAGGCGGTGGGAGAAGCTTGGAGGAGAAGGAAGGGGAGGCGCGATTGAATTGGACGGCGGCCTCCCGAATTTGTTGGCGTGCGTGCGTGCGGAATTCGGGATTTCAGGATCCGGCCGGAAAGATCTCTTCTTTCTCTGTGCGGTGGGGAACACGGTGCCGGTTGGTGAGGAGCACGCGATCAGGAGGGGCTTTGTGCAAAAGGGACGGGGAACAGGCAACTTCCTTCGCAAGTCAAAATAGTCAGCTGCCGCCGAGTTACTCGGACCCTTCCTTCCTGAGTTTGTTTATCCCCAGAATGTATCACCAACCGAATGATAGACCATAGATAAAAGTTGAAAAAATATTTTATTTATTCGTCTCCCTTTGACGCGTAGTAAGACTAGTCACAATGGGGAGTATCATATATTAGTATCATGCATATGATACTAGTCTATGTTACTACCTCCACAATGGGTAGTAACATATGTGTGGTATCATATAATACAACATTAATTAGCTTGTAGACTCATATTGCATTGGAATCCGTTATGTTACGGTATCTACCTATGATACCACTATCACCTCTCTCATCATTAATTGTAGTGCCACGTCAGATTTTTGCCAACATGGCATGCATGATACCACCTATGATACCACCATTGTGTCTAGTCTAATGCAACAAGGAATTTGCTCATTTAAAACGAGATCAATAGAATGGCATATTTTTATAAAAGAATTGCTCATTTGTGAGAATTCCAGAAATTCGCCACAGATGAGCAACGGGGGTTACTCTGATTGCTAGGTTTAGCCACTGCTACCGTAATCACTAGGTCTTTGCCCCTTCTCGGAATTGCTCTTTTCACTGCACTACACCGTAGACACGCTTTCTGGATCGGTCGAGACTTAATGAAATCTCGGTTGACCGAGATATGGCAGGACCCAAAGAGTACGTCGGTTTCAAGCTCGGTCTCCGTAGAACCCCTTTTCACAAATGGTATTTGTAAGCATAAAAAATAAGATAAAGTTTCTAAATGTAGATGATGAGAACTTTATTATTGTGAAAAAACAATACAAATAATTCACATTCTAGACTGAGCAAAAAAGATAAAAGCATGAATCTGCCTAAGGTTTTAAAGGACTTGGCTTACCATATATTTCGAAACGAACCAACGTGAACGGCATATATCTACCTATTCAAATAAGCCATTGTGAATGGCGTATGCATGAAGTTGGTTGAAATTTTTTCTGCGTAGTCACTACTAGCTGAAAGTCTTTTTTAAAGGTCATTTAGCACAAATTACACAATAGTTGCTTCAAAACAAACGAGATCATGTAATTAAATGGTTTTGGTTTGATGAAACTAGTACTGTTCTCTCACATAATTTATCATGTCACCGCAAAATATAAACATCCGGGGTGTGTACTAAAGCGTATTATAGAAATAAAACGGTGCACCAAATCGAGCTCTGGCTATCTTATCGGAAACAAATTAATTAACGTGTGCATGTTCTGATGGATGGGAACGTGTGTGTGTTTCTCAGAACGTGTGTCTCGATATTAGCCATAGGAATTTGGTGGCTCACGATGAGATACTCCCTCCGTTCTAAATTAGTTGTCTTTCATTTGTACAAAAGTGGATGTATCTACAAATAAAAGACAACTAATTTGGAACGGAGGGAGTACAACAGAAGCACGCGTGATGTGAAGCAAAAAAGACGATAAGGATTCTTAGAAATAAACAAGTAAGATAAATATATTAGTGGTGACGTGTCAATCACTGTCTGGCCAGCTTAAGAGACGTGTTTAGCATGTGTTAGCTAAACACATAATTTCGAACGGAGGTATCCTACCTACTTTTTTTTTTTGCAAAACAACGAAGGTAGGCGTTCTTCTTTTCTTTTAGCGAGCTTTAGGATTGAAGAAAAGGTACATTGCAGGCTCACTGTCATGCTGGTAAAATAAAAACTACAACCTTGGGCCCATCTTTGCACGAGAACAAAAAAGATCCCGGCCCATCTTTAATTTGGCTATAGCAAGATACTGGTGGGGTGAGAAGGACGGGGGAAAAAATGCATGCACTGGTATTCATGGTGAAGATGTGCACTCCAAAGAAACAAGGCGGAATGGGTTTTCGCGATCTACACAGTTTTTAATTTGGCTATGCTAGCTAAACAAATTTGGAGGTTACTAGTTATACCGGAGTCCCTATGTGCTCAGGTCTTGAGAGCAAAATATTATCCTACAGGTAACCTAATGAAGGCACAATTGAAGAAGGGCTCCTCGTTCTCGTGGCAAAGCTTGATGGCAGGGATGGAAACATTTAAACGAGGATGTATTTGGAGGCTTGGGAATGTAGCAAGTATCAATGTTTGGGCAGATCCATGGTTACCAAACACCCCGACAAGAAAGTTGTTTACACCCCAAGGGGGAACGATCATAAGCAATGTGGAGGAGTTAATAAATCCAGCTTCAGGTACTTGGGATACACAACTACTGGAAGAAAACTTGTACCCGGTTGATGTGCGTCGAATACAAGCGATACCACTGTCGCCTTGGGGGACAGAAGATGAGATTGCTTGGCATCACACGAAGAACGGAATATTTACGGTCAAGTCGTCTTACCACCTAGAGTGGAATCACCAGTATGGAAGTCGTGCTACATGTAGAGATTCAGCATCGGGATAAAAAACAAACCCAATATGGGAGAAGGTTTGGAAGCTAACGATGCCGGCAAAAGTGAAATTTTTCATATGGAGAGCTCTGCATGGGATTATTCCATGTATGTGTACCCTGACACATACATGCGAGCGGACAATGCCCTGTATGCTCTTGGGGAGCTGAAGACATAGCGCACATGCTCTTCCAATGTGATCAGGCAAGGGAGGTGTGGCGCGTGAGCTGAGAATTGATGACCAGATTCAGTTAGCTACTCAAGTGGACAAGTCCGGGTGTACAATGCTTGAGCATCTGTTGGTATCAAAACATGAAACGGTACCTAGTCTAGGGCAGTTACCGATGTGTGAAATCATTGCTACGGTGGCATGGTTTATATGGTGGACACGAAGAGAGATTAAGCATGGAGGGGGGGTCCCAACGGCAAGGAGAATGTCCCTCTATTAAAGCCATGGTGTCCAATTCTATTAAGACACAGAAAAATAAGAAAGGAATGCCAAAGAAGGGATGGACGAGGCCGCCGGGGGGTGCGGTAAAACTGAACACAGATGCTGCGGTTAATAACGATTTGAGGACGGCATCATTGGGATGCATATTATGAGATGCAGGTGGGCAGTTCTTGGCGGCCTGCAGGAAGGAAATCGAGGGAGTGTTGGACGTAGCAACAGCAGAAGCGCAAGCCCTCCGCGGTGGACTCAGATTAGCTGAGCGCATTGGATGCAACAAACTATACATAGAGACAGATTCAATGGAGGTTGTGGAAGCCCTCTCTGATCCAAGAAACCATCGAGTGGTCGGTACAGCCTTTTTGGAGGAATGTCGACCGATCATGGCAGGGTTTGAGTCGACACGACTAGCACACTGCCCAAGAGAAGCGAATAAGACGACACATACTCTCGCTAGGTCGGCAGTAGATGAGAGAAATGTTTGGGTCGATGATCCACCGTTATTTCTGTATCCACAACTGGTGGAAGATGTAACCGTTATTGATTAACTAATAAAGGTTACTAATTGGCTAAAAAAATATCCCGGCACATCTTATGTTCGTGACCCATTGCAATTTCCATAGTCTAGCTGCATTGGTCCGTCAATCAATCAAATATATAAAAATCAAGAGCTGAGCATCGTATAGTTGTTACCCTAAAGAGGCAAAAATTACGGTCCGACAAAAATAGGGCAACATAAAGACATCCATGACATACTCTTGGAATAAACAAGGAAGCTACATCTAACATGGCGGTCAATTTTCGGTTATGATGCTTCGTCTAACAAGACAGTCTATTTGTCAAGAAAACAATGGAGGACACAAGTATGAACCGTAATAGGGAGTGATGTTCTGTACAACAAAACCTATCTTCACCAACAATAGCAAGCATTGTTGATCGGTCCTAATCTTGTGCACAAGTATGAACCGTAATAGGAAGTGATGTTCTGTACAACAAAACCTATCTTCACCAACAATAGCAAGCATTGTTGATCAGTCCTAATCTTGTGCCGAGCCTAGGCATGGACACGAGAGGGGGCAAATCAATTGACTAGAGACACTCTTTGTACAAATTTGTAGGATTTCAATCTTTTTTCTTCCAATATGATCGAACAAATACTAAAGGAATTTGAAATTTTGAGTGGGGGCCTAGACCCCCATTGCAGTGTATTTGTGTCTGCCCCTGGCGCGGAGATCACCAACTTGCGCAGGCCGTCATTGCTGAAGCTATACACAAGTAGGCTCGAAATAGTTTTCAAAAAAAAAGTAGGCTCAAAATACACAAGTATTTAAGATACAAACTGATGACATTTTCAAGTTATTTATTGAACTGTTAAACAGTTGGATCTTCCAGGGACTCGTACTTCACAGTTACCTATTCTTAACAAGTTTGATAAATAACTTTATAATCTCCTGAAAATATCTGATTTGGACTAGTGGTAGCCGTGCATATGCGCATAAGGGTCAGTTCTCGGGTTCGAGTCCTCATTTCTACCTTAATGACAAAGCCAGGGTGGAGTCCCCCATCTGGTCTTGTTATTTTTTTGGAAGGGTGTACTCTACTTACTGTAATAGTTTGTTGTTGCATCCGTAGATCACTATACACATGTGCAATCACATGCTGAAAGGTTGGTACCAGTGCCTCTCTTGCCAGAAATGATTTTTTTGGTATTTATACACAAGCATCAAGCAAGGAGCTTGGACTTTTCACAGGTAGACCAGTCTAGATTGATTCACCAATAAGCTCATATTTGGCATTTACATCAGCACTTGATAAAACTGTTCAACAGTTCACTTAGTTCACGAAAGAATTTCAGTACTACATCAAGAGATGAAAGAGATATCTAACAAGAAGGCCCAGGGTCTGCACAAGGGATTCTTCTTGGTCAGGTTGCTCACAGGAGCAGAGATACTTCACCCCAGATTTCTTGCCGTGCTCTGCAATCGCATCAAGGCTATACCGGGACAGGAAACCTTGACCACGACCTCGCAATGAATCCACTTTTTCATTGAAGAGAAATCCAGGGCAACAATCGTTCTCGCGAAAATCTTGCAACTGGGCAAGCGAAAACATAGCATTGATAGATTCATACATGCAAATCCCTAAAGTGACAAAAGTATGGTCCGACAAAAATAGGGCAACATAAAGACATCCATGGACATACTCTTGGGATAAACAAGGAAGCTACATCTGACATGGGAGTCAATTTTCGGTTATGATGCTCCATCTAACAATGCGGACAATTAGTCAAGAAAACAATAGAGGACACAAGTATGAACAGTACTAGGAGCGATGCTTTGCAGAGTCACAACAGAACCTATCTTCATCAACAATAACAACCATTGTTGATCAGTCCTAAGCTTGTGCTGAGATTCAGAGTTGTCACATAGCACATCACAAACCCGAGGACAATTCCAGACTCGGGCAGCTATCCTCTAGAGTCTAGAATCCCTGTTTTGTCGCAGAAGCTTCCTCCACTCTTCTGAAATAGTCATCTTGCCCCCAAAATCGCGTTCAGAGAGCCGGTCTATGGTGTTGAGCCTAGGCGCGGAGATCACCGACACATTCAGACGATAACTGGATGTATCGAAACAAAGCAATCTCTCGAGAGAAGGCGCATTCTCGACGACGAGTTCCCTGAGCTGGTCCTGATCTTTTTCCCAAACAAAATAACTCGAGACACTCCGATGGATGTGAGTGTAAGGGAGTCAATCCGGAGGCTACGGAAGCCGAGGCTGTTGTGAATCTGCAGGCACTCTAGGGCCGGGCAGCCGGCGATGATGCCGTGCAGCGAGCATTCCGAAACGGTGGCCCGTTCGAGCGCGAGGTCCTTGAGCTGGGGGAGGTGAAGCGGCGCCGCTTGTTGGGCGGCGAAGGCGATGTGGCATCCTCCGAGGGTGAGGGCGTGGAGTGTGGGCGAGAAGCGGAGGAGGGACGGCGACGGCGGCGGCATGGATTGGGGTGGCGGCAGCGGGGAGCATCCGGCGTACCAGAGATGGAGATCCTTGAGGTTGTCGAGGGCGGGGAGCGGAGCCACACGTCCAGCGCGTCGGATCCGATGAGGTCGTCGTGCGTGTTGGCACGGAAGCGGCGGACGGCGCCGAGGTTGGAGTTGAGGATGCGCGGGACGATGATCTGGAGGTGGAAGGGCCTCTTGGCGGGGACACGGCGGCAGTCGAGGTCGAGAGGGGCGGAGAGCCAGAGGCGGCGCCACCGGGACGAGAGGATCTGGGTGCGCGCGCCGTCCTCGATGGGGAGGAGCGCGATGATCTCGCCCAGGACGTCGTCGGGGAGGCCGCTGATGTGGTCCCCGCCCCCGGGGTCGAGCTGCGCCAGCTTCCTCAGCGTACCACGACTGATGGCCGGCGGGAGATGATATCGCCGTGGACGCCGCCGGGCAGCAGCATCCGCCCGGTCCCTCATCGTACTAGGATTGTTGATCGGTGGCGGCGCCGGCGGCCGCACGGAAGAGGCTCGCTCCGTTGAATGGATCCCCGGCCGTGAGATGAAGAGGCTCTTTCGCTTTGTGTTGGGCCGTGTTCCTTATTTTCCTCTTGATCCGAATTTACTTGTCGCCGATGGCCGGCGGAAGACGATGTCGCCGTGGACGTCGCCGGGGAGGCTGCTGGTGTGGTCCCCTGGCAGAAGCGCTTCGAGCTCTGCCCGCTCCCTCATCGTACGTACTACGACTGCTGGCCGGCGCCGGCGGCGGCCGTGGCGGAGGAGGCTCGCGCCGTTGCATTGATCCCCGTGAGATGATGTGGGTCGGGTCGGGCTCCTCTTTTCTGGTGGAGAGATGGGCTCAAAGGGAGGCCTTTCTTTTTCGCTTTGTGTCGGCCCGGGTTCATTATTTTCCTCTTTAATAAAAAAAATACAAGCTCCGCTCAAAATAATAATGAAGAAACAAGGTAATCACCGGAAAAAGGCCGAGCAATAGGAAGGTCCGTCTCACGTGTTGTCATCTTAACAAATGTCGTCTTCTCCTTTCACGTGAAACATGTGGGGTGTCTGTATGCTTGCATACTTGCAAGGTCACAAGGAGAATAAAAGTGGGATAAAGATGGGAGAGGTGTCCCGGGAGGGTGGAAGGTCCAATTTTTCCTTTATTTTTTGAAACTAAATTTTAAAAGGAAATATAAGGTGAATTGTTCGTCCGAATTACGAACGGTTTTTACCGCTGTGTTCCTCGCGTCGAGACCTATAGAATTAAATCCTATGCTGATAAGTTTTTGACCAACTTTTGTTGTACTTCTCAAAATAGTATATGTGTACTTCATATTTTAGTGTACTTATATTTTAGTGAGCTTATATTTTAGGTCGCGTACGGTCGACTACTTTTGTTGACACCATTTAAAAACAAATGCCAAACTTGACTTAACGAAATTCAAATCAATGAAAGTGTTCAAACTTGCAAAACAAAAATACTTTGGCATCCTATATTTGCCAAGAAGTTCCAAGAGTTCAAAACAATATTTCTCACTTGCGTTTGAAATACTAAAGGAGTATCAAATTGGTTTTACCAAAAATAACATATTTAAACCCTATGAATAAATGTGGTTCAAAACATTTTATTTTGCAACACCAATATTTGTGGAGGCTCTACATGGTAAGGGGAGCCTACCCAAATAATTTCATAATTTTTGAGATAGTGTAACTGCCTCAATTAAATCCATAAAAGCTAATGGTTTTAAAAAAGAAATAAAAGAAATAGAAAAGGAGGAAAAGGCAGGGGGCTTCTTGCAAAACTGTCATCTTCTCCCTGTAGCGACCGAACGGCGAGCTGCTCGACCGCACCCGCTAGCTCGCCGCTGCGCTGCCCACCGACCGTCGTCGTACAGCTCAAGGTGGATAAGACCACCACCGAGGCCTACTCCCTCTCTCCCCAAATATTTCGGCTCTCCTTCCTCTCTCTGTTTCTCCCACTCGGAACCAAAACCCTAACCGCCATGGCCGAGCTCGCCGCCGTCGATTGAGGCCGCCCGGAGCAGATCGAAGCGCGCCACTGTCTCCGTCTCTCCTTCATCTACCTCCCCGACGAAGGAATTGTGTCGGTTCGCCATTGCTGTCGCGCACGAGCTCACCTTCTCCGACTCCGGCCGCCGCCCGTCGAGCAAGCTCGCCGATGATTCCGACCTCCTCCGTCACCGCCGCGAGCACCCACGCGTCGAGGGTGAGCGCGCCGTCCTCCTGGACATCTCCTTTCTCCCCCTCTCGCCGTAGTTCGCTGTAGCGCCGAAGGCCGAGCCCACCCGTCGTCGTAGCTTGCCGTCGTCGCCGTCTCCGGCGACCGTTTGGTCCGTAACGCCGCCACTAGTCTCCCTGTAGCCGTGCGCGTCTAATGCGTCCACTAGCTCGTCCCCGCGCGTGCCACGCCGTCGTGCGCAGGCGTGGCCAGAGCGCCGTCGTGTCCGCGGTCACCGCCGCGCGCGTGCCGGTCCGCGCGTTCCCCTGGTCAAACCTGGCCATGGGCCCGGCTCGCCTACTTTGCCGCTGGCCCACAAGTCAGCGACGCTGGCTAGGCACGGGCTCGGTGCAAAATGTTTTGTTCGTTTTCCTGGAATATAAATTAAATAGCCAGATTCAAATAATGAAATTGTAAAATTCATAACTTTTTGAATACTTGTCCAAAAATTACAAATAAGATACCAAAATCTTCAGAAAAATAAAGTATGTCTGTTGGTATAATTCACCTATCCAACTAAATTAGTTTATTTGCTGTTTTATTAAAATAATGAAAATGGCAGAATAGAAAAGAGTTTTGGAAAATTCATAACTTTAAAAGTAATGATCCAAAAATTAAGTTTGACCTATCAAAATGTTTAGCAATTAATATACTTCATGTTTCACCATATTTTCCAATCATGGATAATTATTTTTAATGTTGTTTAAAATATTTTAGCAAAAGGGCAGATTTAAAGAGGATTCTGTAAATTCAATAACTTTATATTGGTTAATCAGAAAAAAATTGTTCTTTATATCAAGATGCTCATAAAAATATGAACGATCCAGTAACATCATTTTCATGCATATTGGAACAAAATTGTAGTACTGTACTTTTTAGAAGTTAGGGAAATCATTAAGTTAAATGTGGGGCTTTATTTTCTCTTGTTGAAATAATTATTTTTGCACCCCATTTAAATTGCTAGATAGTTTTATAAGTAAGTTCAGTGCATTAAAATGTCATTGCCATCATGTGTTTGTGCATTGCACTTGTTATGAATATGTGGTTATTGATTGTTACTTTCCGGTGTTTTATGCATCGATAGATCAAGCAGTCGGGGTTCCACCGCAATACCCCGACGACCCGTATTACCAGCCCGTTGAACAAGGCAAGCGCAATCCCCCTCTGAGCATGTCTCCTCCTATGTTTCCGCAATTATTTTCTCCACTATAATATTGCATTCGGTTCTAAATGTCTTTTGCTTGGATTAGAGTATCCTATTAGTTGCATTAGATATCTGTTGCCATTACCTGTACCCTTCCTAATATCCATAGGATTGAAGTGTTGGCCTGAGTTAATTATATCTTCTATGTATATGCTTAGCCATGCTTAGTTAAATGCTTAGTCGTTCGGTGGATGTTTCCTTGTTGGAACAGTTGATGGAATGGCCGGATGTGGTGGAAAATTGAGGTGATAGATAATAAAACTGCTTAAAGGCAGGGATGAGAGGCCACGGTGGTTGTCGTGTGTTGTCTCGTCTCGCCGACTAGTTGCGAGTTCTCCCCTTCGAGCCAAGACCGAGCGTGCACCCATGCGTGAGGCCTATGCAATAACAGGAACCCTCTTCGACTAAATAACTTGGGAGGGACTAGCCGAGGGTCCTCTTGTTTGAGCTTCCATTTGCGCGTGCGTGAAGTTGGTGGCCAGGACTGGGATGAGGATGGTGGTGTTTAGGAAAATGAGTGACCGCGGGGCAGGGTGTTGGAGGCACTGAACCTGTCCTACCGCCACTGATGATCATGGGTTAGTCTCAAGCGAGGGAGAAGTCGTAACCGCTCCCACTCAGCCGGCTTTCCCCGGAAGAGAGCTAATGATCAGGCAATGGGCCGGACGGTGCGCGTGGCAAACATTGTACACCCCTGCAGGGTAAATCTTTTCGAAAATCCGTGTCCGCGGTTATGGACGACTTGGTGCCGGATTCAGAGACCATAGGTACACTTGAACCGAATGATTAAAACTTGACTTCAAGAATGCAAGGTTAACTTCCTCGAGGGTGATTCGGGGAGGTGCCTTTGTAGATAGGTGATGTGATTGATGGTGGTTGTTGATGAAGATGTTCAGAAGAAAAGAGTTTACTTCTTACCCCCTTTGAAAATATTCTGATTAGTCGATGCCATGGAGTTATGTCCTTTATAAAGAAAACCAGCTTTATGCAAAACAGCCATAAAACCTTTGTGAGCCAATCATCGAGCTAGTAGCTCTAGTAATCTTGCAGAGTTCGTCGAACTCAACCTTGTTTTGTTGATTCTTTCAGTGGAGGACTGATTACCCCCAAGAGCAAGGGATCACCGTAGCACCTCTCAATGTGGAAGTAAGGTATCGATCCGCAGGAGCAAGAAGGAAAAGTTATCTATTCCCTACAACTAAAGTGTCACAAGTTTTAGTTGATTATGCACTAAACAAGTTTGGAGAACAAGGTGGTTGATGGATGGAAGTAACCAAGCAAGGATGTAAAAGTGTCCCAATCCTCTTCAACGCAAGAAGACAAGACAAATGGTAGCAAGCAAAAGCTCTCAAAAGAGAGAAAGCCCAATCCTCTATGCAGCAAGAGGACAAGCTCAAGTGTGAGTTTCTTATAGGAACAATGGACATGGGTTCATGGGTTCACTTAATCCTCTCTCCCTCATCTACTGTGATTATCATGTTATAGATAAAGTACACACAATTGTCATGTTTTAATGGTAGCTTTTATAACGGCTATATGTCCTAAAATACATAGTTGAAAGAAGTACTCATTTGTGTTGCTAGGTCACTGACGAGGTTATGCTCTGCGGGTACCCCAGCTTAAGGGTACCTGGTGCACGTGATGATCAAAGAAGCCCAAAGATTAATCGAAGCCCATGAAGGAAGGCCTAAAACGAAGAGTGTTTTCCAAGTTAGATCAAGTTATAGTCGGTTAAGGCTTTCCATATATGTAACCTTGGTCGGTTATATTTCCTGAGACCCAGCCTCCTATATAAAGGCTGGGAGGGTGATCGATCGGGGCAAGCAATCCATAGCCACCAGAACCTCGACGAGATCAGCTGCTCGCCGAACCCTTGTAACCCTCATATTCATACCATAAACACAGACAAGCAGGAAGTAGGGGTTTTACCTCACTCAAGGGCCCTGAACCTGGGTAAATCCAGCTTGTCAGCCGTCCATTCCACCGATACTACGCGTTCTCTACCACACAATCAACCCTAGGTATAGCAACCATGGGAATTGCCGAGGGCACACCTCGACAATTGGCGCCGTCTGTGGGAACAGGTAGTATTGGGCTCACGGTTTCGCCGGTTTCATCATCAAGCGGCCACCCGACGATCGCATCTGCACAAGGTAACTCGCCTACTGCATCATCAAAAAACAAATCACCGACCACCGTTGCAAACAGCAACTCGCCGGCAAGATCTACCAGCATCAATTCAAAAAGCGATCACTCGCCAAAATCTCCAAGGAGGCTCATGCCGCACTCGATGGAAGCTCAACAAGCATTCGCCGAACTCGAATCAGGTTTGGATATTACGGTTGGAAAATTTAACTTCTTTGTCGATAAAGATGGTGTGCAGGACCTGTTAGACCCACTCGACGTGGAGACACTCAACATGGAGACAATCGACAACGCGTCGACTGCAACACCATCCATCTTGGGCGCGACATCGTCGCAGATCGTCCCGATCCAATCGCCAAGCGACTCTGCAACGTCCATGACCTTGCAAGAGTTTCGTGACGAGGTAGCAAAGAGATTTGGAAGAAGCGAGATCGAATCTGTGTACCGCCCAAACAATTCAATCGAGTCACTCGACAACGTCGTCGACTGCAACGACGTCGCGGGGAACAAAGAGAACATAGATGACAACATATACCTAGCCGATCTCAACGGCACAGAAATCCGTGCCAGCCACGAGATATTCACCTGCGACGCAGATAGCCTGGACAAAGCACTCGAAGATCAACTCGATTGTGGCGGGAACCCCAACAAGCAAAGCAACTCCAATGTCGGGGGGCTGCCCCCGGATAGGGCAAAGAGGGTGTTAAGAGCTGTAAAGAGTGGGCCGGATCAAGGTCAAGCCGGATCACTTGGGCCGGATCCCTTGAACCGGATCACTTGGGAGAGTCGGTGGCTCCCAATCATGCTAAAGTGCAGGGAGAGGCCAAAAGGCATCAGACAAAGTCTAGCCGGATCAGAAGAAGGGATCCGGCTTAACCTAGCCGGGTTGGTCAGGAAGGATCCGGCACAGGGCGATGTCGGATAATGCACAAGGGCCAAGTAATGTCAGTAAGTTCACGGGTCCTGCAGGTCTCCTGCCCGAGGCTCAGAAGACAGCCAGGTCGAGCCACGGGTTTTCCGGGTCGCAAGGCCCTAGGCGCTGACTCGGCTATTTCGGGAAAGGGCAGTGGCCTAGGCTCCGGTGGGCTACGCTGGCTTAAGCTCAAAGAGGAAAAGATAGACCTGCCGTTGGACTGACGATGACTGGACTGAGTGACAGTAGCCAGAGCTTGTCCTGTTCCTCTTGTCCATGCCATTGTCATCTCCGGCCAGGGGCAGAATGGTAATCCGGTTAGTGTATAAATAGACCAGCACATCCTCCAGGGCGAGGGACGACGAAGAAGAAGCCTCATTTCCCCCTTGCTCCATCTTCCTCCTAGAGCTCTCACCATTGTTGCTTCATACAGCTCGAGGAGCACTCTGTACTTGTGACCATTGAGATATAAAGAGAGTAGGCTAGTGCTGCAGTAGGGGTGTTACCTCCACAAGAGGGCCCCGAAGCAGGGTACATCTTGGTGTGCTTTGGTTGTTCTTGGTTTTGCTCTTCTTGCTTGTTCTTGCGTGTTCTTCGTGTTCTTCATGCGTGCTTCTGAGCGCGCACACCCTCCCCGGATCCCCCAACGTCCTAGCGAGCCCCCAACTTAAGCCATCCTATGGCATCTGCCGTGACACCACCACGACAGTTGGCGCCCACCGTGGGGCAAGCAGTGGCGTTGGCTGGGGTTTCCATCCGGACGGGTTCCGTCACCAGCTCCGGCGTACGCGTGCTGTCAGGGCTCGTCTGCAACTACGGCGGGTTCACCTTCATCAGCGACAACGCCGGCTGCTTCGCGGGAGGGCCACTCCCTGTGGATGGTGCTTCATCCAGTTCGGCAGCTTCCTCACCTACGTCACCACCGAGCTTGTCCGCGAGTACCCGGCGCAGGTGCTCGTGGCCGAGGACCCTCCTTCTTTCCGCGCAGCTCTCGGACGGCGTAGCGCTCGCCCCGGGAGTAGCGTGGAGGTGATGATGACCGGACCAAGTGCTGGAGCAGGCAAAGGAGATGCCGGCAATGGCATGCCCGAGGTACTGGTCACGCCAACCGATCCGGTGACAAGCCGGCTCGGACGGCGAAGTTCCCAAAGGAGAAACCGGATCCGGTTGGCCCACTTGGCATGTCAAGTAGGGAGGCTCCCTTAGAGGATGTCCTGGAAAAGTTATCTCGGCCAGTGGCACCTGGGCAAACGTAGAGCACTATAGCAGTTAGAGGCAGAGCGCCTGAGGTTGCAAAGAGAAGCCCGGTTAGTGGTGGAGTCTAGGCAAGCATTTGATAGAGACATGAGAGAATATAATGCTGCCAATGGTATCACCGATGGTTTCACTCCGGTAGCGCCTCACCCACGCAAGAGAGCAGATTTGCGTAACAGGGGTAAGGACCTCAATGACGAGTTAGCTAGAGCCGCAAGATCGAGCTCGAGTAAGGCTACTAGTCATAGATCGGGTACAGGCAAGCCGGTGTATAGCTCCCCGGCCAAGAATCTTAGGGCTGCAGCGGCAGCGCGAGCCGAGTTGACCACATTAACCGGGGATGCTTGGCGCAAGCAGGCAGAAAGGGTCAATGAGCTGGTTGATGTGTGTAACCGGCAGAATGAGGCTTACCGGAAAGCTAATCCGGATGCTGGTGGTTCTCGGGTAGTGGTGTCGGCTAAGGCGGTTAGCCAGAGATCCAAGGGGCAAGCGTCATCCCCGCATGTCGGAGCTGACCGGGCCCAAAGCGTGAATTCGGGCAAGAGCAAACAGCTGCAGGCCTATGATGCTGAGTATGCCGGCAAGCAGCTAGCTGCTCAAGGAAGAGGTGGCCAGAGCAGAAACAATGGCGGTCAAGGCAATCCGGGAGCCGGAAGGGGTAATTCGGCTGGCCGAGGTCAACCACCTCGTCCTCCTGGGCAGAATCAACCCCGGCAGGAGCAGCAAGTAATGGTGCAAGCGCAGCAGCAAGGTGGTGGCCAGGCGGGCTACCGCTATGATGATGGTAATTCGGCTATGGCGCGAGCCGGATACCAAACGTATGATAATGCACTTGCATCCAGGCTGGGACCTCGGACATTGGATCCGGATGATCAGCGTCTCAGGTTGGATAGGATTTACCAGTCCGAGAAGCTGGAAGAGCAAGGCCCACCAGGTCCTCCATGCTTTGGGCCTCGGATCATGAACGAGCCGAATGTGCCGTTGTTTCAGCTTGGCCGAATCACAAAGCCGTATAACGGCAGCACTAAGCCGCAGGATTGGCTGATAGACTATGTATCCTCGGTGCACATTGCGGGGGGCAATCGCCGATGGGCGGTCCGGTATCTCCCGCATATGTTGGAAGGGCCAGCCCGGATTTGGCTGAATAACTTACCAGAGGGTAGTATCAACTCTTGGATGGATTTGGAGCAGGCGTTTTACAGCAACTTCTCCAGCACTTACAAGAGGCCAAACCGACCTCAGCTCTTGTCTGCGTGCAGGCAGGAAGAGCGGGAGACAGACCGAGAATTTTTGACTCGGTGGAGCAACATTCGCAATTCTTGTGAAGGTGTCGTGGAGGAGCAGGCCATTTCTTGGTTTGCGCAGGGTTGCCGACATGGCACCCCGCTTTGGCAGAAGCTCCAGAGGGATATGCCAAAGACCCTGGCGGAAATGATCCGGATAGCAGATACATATGCTCTTGGCGATCCGACGCAGCCAGCGTTGGATGTGGTGGGAACAAGCAGGAGGCAACCGGTCAATAACCGAACTGGACCATTGAGGCCCAGTGACCGACATGAGTTCGGTTATAAGAGGAGAGATCCGGATTACAGATACGGTTCAGATCAGGTTGCTGCAGTAAATATGGATCATCCTGATAGCCAGAGACCAAAAAATGAGGGTCCAGCTTGGAGGCCGAATCAAGGTGCCTGGGCAAAGAAAGTGTGGGATGGACCGAGTCCACCTCTAACTTTTGAGGCAATGATAGATGGGCCTTGCCGTTATCACACAACAGACCCACGCAAGCCGGCCAATCATTCAACTCGGAATTGTAGCTGGCATCATCGCATCCAGGCGGAAGGTCAGAGAGGGCCACCTCAGAGAGGTGCTCCTAGACCGAATTTCAGGCCAAATACGCCTTTATCCGGAGCCAATGCAACCCCGGTGAACGAAGGAGCTCCAAGGCCGGCAGCCACAAAGCCGGTTAACCTGGTAAATATGGGAGGCAACAACAATGCTGGTCCGAGTCGGCAAGGTGGATACCCCGGAAATGATTACAAGGAAGCTCATCAAAGTTATGTGGTTTTTGTGACCGAGCCAACTGACAAGAAAAGTCAGCTGCGAAGGGCGAAGGAGGTGAATGCAGTCACACCAGCAGTCCCAAAATACCTGAACTGGTCCGAGCAGGAGATCACTTGGAGCAGGGCTGATAATCCCAGGGTTATGCCAAGCCCAGGAAACTACGCACTGGTGGTGGATCCGACTTTGGTTGGACCAAAGATTAATGTGAAATTCACTCGAGTCTTGTTGACAATGGCAGTGCTATAAACATCATGTATCGGGACACAATGGTCAAGTTGGGTTATTCGCCGAATCAGTTGCAGCAGAGCAGTTGCACCTTCCATGGTATAGTACCCGGGGTGTCTTGTTCCCCAATGGGTAAGATCTGGGTAGATGTGCTGTTTGGTACCAAGGACAATCACAGACTTGAGAGTCTCGAATTCGAGGTGGTAGACTTGGAGAGCCCATACCATGCTCTGCTCGGCAGGCCGGCATTAGCCAAGTTCATGATATCCACTCATGTGGCCTACCTCAAGATGAAGATGCCTGGCCCGAATGGTATCATCACCGTTGCGGGAGATTACAAGAAGGCCATACAGTGTGCCACGGTCGGTTCCACCTTAGCCGAGTCGTTGGTGATCCAAGCTGAGAAGAGCAAGATGCATGAAGTAGTGGCGATGGCGAAGTCAGCTCAGCTCGGCGTGCTGGCTATGACCAATCCGGATGCAGGTGCAACATTTGAGGTGCCCAAGGAGACAAAGAAGATCCCCATTGACCCGGAGAATCCGGAGCGCATGGCCATCATTGGTGGGTTGGGCGAGAAATAGGAAAGCGCGCTCTGTCACTTCCTCCGTGAGAATCGGGATATCTTTGCATGGTCGGCTAAGGACCTGCCTGGTGTTCCGAGGGAGTTGGCAGAGCACTCTTTATTTGTCAGGCCGGATGTGAAGCCGGTGAGGCAACCGACTCGGCGTCTTTCAGACGATCGAAGAAAAGTGGTGCTTGATGAGCTGGCTAAGCTACTTGCAGCCGGATTCATTATGGAGGTGTTGCATCCAGACTGGATATCCAATCCGGTTCTGGTAGAGAAGAAGAAGGACGAACCAGCGGTGGTCAAGGTGTGGCGTATGTGCATCGACTTCACCAACCTGAACAAGGCGTGCCCGAAGGATCCCTTTCCTTTACCTCGGATTGATCAAGTGATCGATTCTACTGCTGGGTGTGAGTTGTTGTCTTTTATTGATGCGTACTCTGGTTTTCACCAGATACCACTGAACCCCAAAGATCAAATAAAGACTGCTTTTATTACCCCGTATGGGGCGTATTGCTATCGTGTCATGTGTTTCGGTTTGAGAAATGCCGGTGCAACTTATCAGAGATGTATGCAGAAATGCTTACACTCTCAAATGGGCAAAAATGTGCAAGTGTATGTCGATGATATCGTCATCAAAACTAAAGAAAAACGCACTCTCCTCGAGGATCTCGAGGAAACATTTGTGAACTTGAGAAAGTATCGGTTAAAATTGAATCCGGATAAATGCACCTTTGGTGTCCCGGCTGGAAAGTTGCTCGGTTTCCTTGTATCGAGCCGAGGTATTGAGTGAATCCGGCTAAGATCCGAGCCATAGAAAACATGAAATTGCCTAAATGTCTAAAAGATGTACAAAAGTTCACCGGGTGTCTAGCCTCGTTGAGTCGGTTTGTGAGTCGGCTAGGAGAAAAAGCCTTGCCCTTGTATCAATTGATGAAAAAGAGCACCGGGTTCACATGGACCCCGCAGGCAGATTCGGCTTTCAATGAATTAAAAAAGATGTTGTCCACTGCACCAATTTGGCATCACCTTTGCCGAATGAGCCAATGCTACTTTACATTGCGGCCACTAACCGGGTCGTAAGTGTGGTGATAGTGGTAGAGCGAGAAGAGGAGGGTAAATCCGTGCAGAGACCGGTGTACTATTTAAGCGAGGTGATCTCAACCTCAAAGCAAATTATCCTCACTACCAGAAGATGACATATGGTGTATACCTGGCGGCCAAGAAGTTGAAACATTACTTCCAGGAGCACCCGATCACCGTAGTATGCGAAGCTCCAATCTCGGAGATCATTGGGTGCAAAGATGCGACTGGCCGAGTTGCCAAATGGGCAATAGAAGTGTCTCCTTACACCCCGCATTATGAGAGAAGAGATGCTATCAAGTCTCAGGCTTTACCGGATTTCCTTTGTGACTGGGCCGAGATGCAGTATGAGCCACCAAGCCGGATTACAATTACTGGAAGTTGCACTTTGATGGCTCCAAAACCAAAATCGGACTGGGTGCTGGGATAGTACTCACATCACCGAAGCAAGATCAGTTGCGATATGTGTTGCAGATTCATTTCTCAGCATCAAACAATGTGGCCGAATATGAGGCACTGATCCATGGGCTTAATGTGGCTAAGGACATCGGCATCCGCCGGATAGAATGTTTTGGTGATTCAGATTTAGTGGTGCAGCAGTCTTCTGGAAATTGGGATGCCCTTGATGCCAATATGGCACTATATCGATTTCATGTCCAGAAAATTTCAGGATTTTTTGAAGGCTGCGAGTACAAGCACATACCTCGGCTGGAGAACGAAGCTGCTGATATCCTGTCAAAACTCGGGTCGTCTAGGGATGCAATCCCACCCGGGATATCCTTGAATCACCTAAGGATCCCTTCAATCAAGCCTTCACCTGATTCCGAGTCAATTTTTATCCCAAAGCAAGAATCTGAAGCTGTTCCTATGAATGTTGATGTCGGGTACATTTGGGAGGACCCGGGGACTGCATGGCGAGACTCGGGGACTGCGCACCGAGACTCGGGGAATGCTACCAAATCTTAGGGAAGAGGGGAAGAGAGGAAGATGGTGCTAACCGAATCTTAGGGAATGGACAGAGACTGATAGAAGAAATAATGGCGGCCGAACCAGTGGAAATAGATGAGCACTTATTCCCTTTGCATCCAGTACCGGAGTGGGCTGAAGAAATCATGAAGTTCATGTCGGAGGGGAGTTTGCCGAATGATGAAACCGAAGCTAGGCGAGTGCAGAGGAGGTCCAAGGGTTACACCATCATAAACAAGGAGTTATACAAAAGGAGTGCAACCGAGGTGCTACACGTTGCGTGGAGCCAGCCGAGGGCAAGGAGATGCTCCTGGAGATACATCAAGGAGAATGTGGGCATCATTGCAGTACAAGAGCCCTGGTGGCTAAAGTATTCCGGCATGGGTTTTACTGGCCCACTGCTCATGCAGATGCAGAGGACATAGTCCGAAAATGTGAAGGATGCCAAAGGTTTGCCAAGCAGACACACCTACCCGCATCGGCGCTCAAAACAATTCCTATCACTTGGCCGTTTGCTGTGTGGTGTTTGGATATGGTGGGAGAATTCAAGCCGGCTAGGGTAACATGACACATATGCTGGTGATGGTGGATAAGTTCACCAAGTGGATAGAGGTGAAACCGATCCGGAAAGTGGATGGTCATTCGGCTGTAACTTTCCTGAAAGAAATCATTTTGAGATACGGTTACCCCCATAGCATCATCTCGGATAATGGCACGAACTTTGCTGTGGGAGAGTTTGCCCGATTCTGCATGAATAAGGGGATCCGGTTAGACATAGCCTCAGTGGCACACCCAGAGTCCAATGGACAGGTGGAAAGATCAAATGCTTTGGTATTAGCTGGGATAAAAGCCCGGTTAATAGAACCTCTGGTAAAGACTCCGGGGTGCTGGATAGATGAGATACCGTCAGTACTATGGGGTTAAGGACCACGCCGAATCGGTCAACTGGCTATACGCCATTTTTTCTGGTATATGGGGCAGAAGCAGTGCTACCCACTGACATAGAATATGATGCACCAAGGGTGACAATGTATACCGAAACCGAGGCAAAAGAGGCCCGGGAAGATGCAGTGGATCTGCTAGAGGAAGCAAGAGAATTGGCCCTATCTCGGACAGCAGTATATCAGCAGGGTCTCCGACGTTATCATAGTCGGAAGATCAGCCCTCGAGTGTTTCATGAGGGAGATCTAGTACTAAGGCTGGTGCAGCGCAGCAAAGGCCGACATAAGTTATCACCTCCATGGGAGGGACCATTCATTGTGAGCAAGGCTATGCACAATGACTCGTACTACCTTGTAGACGCACAGGAACCAAGGAAGGATGGCCTGGACAGACCCGGAGAAGAAACCAAGCGACCCTGGAATGTAGCTCTGCTTCGACCCTTTTACTCTTAAGGGGCGCAATGTATGTATCTCAGTTTATATAAATGAAATTTCGGCAATCCGAGTCTGGACTCGGGGACTGCCTCGTCCTTATGCATGTGTTTTTTATTACTGTTTTGTCCATACCGTTCATGTGTCGGATTGTTTTGAACCTCGTCCCAAAATTCAAGTAATGTATGCTGTGTTGTTGATCTCGTGACTCGACTGACAAACACCAAAATGGTAGTCAAGAGCAGAGGTGGGGAATATGGGAAACATGAAAATGGACTCGGGGACTCGGTCCAAAACCGATTCGGCACATGTCGTTTACTAACCCCTGTTATTTCTTTTTTGTTTATGTTAGATGATTCTAAACCACAACTCGCATGTTTCAAGTATTGTATGCTATGATTCCTATCTTGTGACTCGACTGTCAAACACCTAAAAGGTAGACAAGAGCAAAGATTCGGCAAAAATAGTAAACAAGAAAACAGACTCGGGGACTCGGTTTAAGATGATCCAACATAAACTAGTCCGGATCACATTAAGCAAAATAAAAGTAGTCTCGGAAGAACTTAAATTGTATATTACATCTGCTCCCGGCATACCGGGGATTTAATGTTTTTCATTAAGATAATTCAGGAAGAAGGAGCCATGGTTGCAGGAGACTCGGTTGCAGGGATGACTCGGATGATGGAGGAACCTCGGTTGAAAGAGGACCCTCACTTGCAGGAATAACCTTGGACGGAGAGCTTGAAGGCTGGCAGACTCGGAAACATCCGGATCAGCTGAAGTTTTGGCGGTCTTGACTAAAGCTTGCTCTGTAGTCTTAGCCGAATCAGTGGCTGGGTCTTGGAAGTTTGGATAAAGCTTGTTCGGCAGTCTTGCCGAGTCAGAAGCTGGTACTTTGGTGGACTTGATGCGAGGTTGTTCGGCAGAGTTAGCCGAATCACCAGATTCGCCCTCAGACTCGGCGTATTCGTCAAGGGAGGCATCGTCCGATTCCTCTTCTTCAGATTCTTCCCCATCCGAGTAGACCGGAGCTTCAGATCAAGATGCTTGGTGTTTGCAAATTCGGCCATAAAGTTGGCAGCTTCCTCGCGGATCTTGATCCGGTTCGGATCTGAAGCCCATGAAGAACCCTCGCGAAGGGAGCGCACTTTGGCGAGATCAATCAGCTCATACCAAGACATGATAAATAGCAAACCTGCGTCAGCACCAGCGCGGGCGGACGAAGATCTCCACTGCTTTAACCGGGTCTCGCCTGATCCAGGTCTTTGATTAGCTCGTCCGCAGACCGGACTTGCCGAGCTTCAGGAAACAAGACTCGGTGAGCTTTGAGACTTGCATTGAACAGATCAATGTGGGACTCCTTCAAAGGAGCAATCCGAGCTTTAAGTGCAGTAATGTGATCTTCGATATCCCACGTCTCTGGTAGGGGAGCTCCAGCTAACTTAGCTCTCTCAGCTCGGGCATCCCTCACAGCTTTGGCGGCTTGAAGCCGGATGCTGGTAAACTCTCCTACATTCAGATAAGCTAACACCGAATTAAACGACGTAACACGAAACGATGTGTCGGATAAGAGCAGAGGAGGAAGAGGAGATTCGGCAAACTTACGATCCATGTCTTCATTGAGGCTAGCAAGATCAGCAAGCCATTTCGCGCTGATCGCCTTGTGAGCAGCCAGATCATCTTTCGCCGCTTTAGCTTCGGCTTCAGTCTGCAACGTGCGTTTGGATTTTCTTGTCCAATTCGGCCCGCTTCTCAAGCCCGGCTTTGAAAGTATCTCGCTCCTTCTGGATCGAGTCTTTCTCCCTCTGCAGCGTGTCCCGGTCTTTCTTGCTTCTCCTTCACTTTTCAACCCGGTCAAGCTCCCGCAGGAGCCGAGTCACTTCTGACTTTTCCTCCGATAAAGCGCGCTTGTGCTCCTGATCTTTCTTTTTCATCTCCTCACCTTGCGCATCGAAGGAAGCTTGGAGGGCCTGGTGCTGCAGGACTAGCTGCTTAAAGATCCGGCTGCGAGCAGTCGTGGTTTCCTGAAAGAAAAAGGGTTAATGGCGTAAAAAGAGTCTCGGGGACTGGCACCCGAGACTAGCAGCATGGAGCCAAAACGAATCTCGGGGACTGGAGGCCCGAGATTAATAAAAAGAAAGTTGACCGAATCAATTGGAAAGAGACTCGGGGACTGGGAGTCCCACGATTCTAAGACAAAATTTATGATCAAGTTTTAGAGATTCAAGCCGAATGACTTTCTTACTCGGAGGAGTATCAGTCGTTCGACCGAATCTCGGGGACTGGGAATAGTGTAGATTGATCATGATGAAATAAAAGCAGGATTCGGCAAAGTTACCTCGAAGACCCGGTTAGCTTCAGCGACCGAGGCCTGCACAGAGTGTAGAGATTGAAACATCCGGCTAGGGCCAGCCGGATGTGGCGACGCTGAAGTGGTTGAGCCTTCGGCAAGGTCCGCAGCATTCCAAGCTTTAACAAATTGCTCTGCGGAGCCGAGGTTGTCGCCGCTCGGAGTGCGGAGATTCGGCAGAACCTGGCCACTAAGGCGGGCGCGAGTGATCGCCTCAGAGAGTTGATCATGCACCCGAGTTGCTGATGGAGTGGCGGAAACCGGCTTGCTAGCAACCACCTGCTTATCCGAGGTGGTTGGAGTTGTGCCAAAGGTGACTGAGTCGGCTTAGGTAGAGGCGATGCGCCCGGGTCTTGGCTGGATCTGGCTGTCGGTTGGTTCTGGGACGCTTGCTGTGGTGGTTTAGATACTTCCTGTTGCTGCTTCTGCTGCTTCTCGAGAGGTTGTTGCTGCTGTTTCTTCTTTTCTTCTGCTGCTCTTGATTCAGAGCCTTGGGGTAGGGCGAGGATCCGGCTTAGTCAAAGACTTAGCCGAAGTCTTAGCTTTTTCCTTCTCCAACTCCTTCAGAGGGCGGGGCCAAGTTGAATCTCGGGTAGGACCCGAGATTTCCTCATTCTCCAGGTCAATAACCGACTCTGGAACGAGAGTCGGCGGAGGAGTTTTGGCAGTTGTGGCACGCGCGGGAGAGGTGACAGCCTTTTTAGGAGACTGGTGCTCCATGGCCGTATCCAGTGGAGGAATGGGAGAAAGAATGGATGAATGAGTTTGCTCGGTGACGAGGACGTCACTACATAGAGCAAAGTAAACAGTTAATTCGGATAGAGGTGGCTCGGATAATAGAGGAGGAAAGCGAATGAAGTTAAGTTGGCATTACCCCTTGGTGGTAGGCATGGGCTTGAGCCGATTCGGCTTGGAGGCGGTTTTCTTCATTCTCTTGGCTTGAGGGACATCTGATCCGGACGCGTCATCACGTTTCCGAGATGTCCCTTGAGCATCCGGTTTGGCTGGAACACAAGGTGGTAACCATGAAATCGGAACAGCATCAATGGGATCTAGGATCCAGCAATCATCATCTTCATCTTCGGTGTAAATAGTCGATTGCTTACCCTTGCGGATGGGCTTGGCACGCGGAATCGGCAAATAATCGTCCGTATCCGCATCCTCTTCGCCCTCGCGCAGCGGGCTGCGATCCGGTCCCCACACTTTGGTGGAGAGATCTCCATCTTCGGTGATTTGGCGGTCGAACAGCTGCAGTATGGACAAGGCAATATGGATTAGTCCAATGGTATTTTGATGAAGTATGGATTGATTCGGAGAATGGTGAACAAACCTGTGGGGGAAGTGCATCTCGGTGGAACGGCTCCACGCCCCACCGCCACTTGTCCGACATCTCGGTGTAGGCAATGGCGTTTACCCGTCTCTTGACGGAAGCTCTGGTGAGGTCATGTTTGCTGATCCGGGTAGGATCTAGCAAACCACTCATGTGGCAAATCTTGTGCTCACGTTGTTGAAGAGGACTGACACGGCGGAAGACGAAGGTCCGGAGGAGATCGTCCGAGAGCAGGCCCTTCTCCAGAAAATCCTCCAGAGTCTTATCTATGATTTGAAGCTCCGCAAGAGTGTCAGCCGGATCATATCTGAAGTTTAATTCGGCTGTGGGGGGCTCGATCTTGAACTCGGGCAAGTTGAGAGCATCATGGCCTTCAGCGCTCTTCACGTAGAAGAAAGACCTTTGCCATTTCCTGCAAGTATCCAGGCCAGTGATCCGGGGAAAGATGGAGCCGCCCTCGGAGTAATGCTAGCCGAACCCAAGCGGTCATCACTTTCGGGTCACTGCCCGGGATAGTCTGTTTACGGAGGTGGAAGTACTTCGCCCAGGCTTGTACTGTCGGCCAGAGACCGAGATATCCCTCGGAAAGGAGGTAAAAGCCGACAGGGAGACAAAGGCGTTAGCCGGAAGGTGGTGAGGCTGCAGGCCAAAGAAATCTAGGAAAGCCCGGAAGAAGTCACTCGCCGGGAGTCCGAATCCGCGCTCGAAATGCGCTAGAAATACAACGCGTTCACCCGGTTGGGTGATCGGTTTGAGTTCCTTCCCCGGTTTTCGGCATATAACTTCAGGTGTTATACGCCGGGTGCTCAGCAGCCATTCCAGGTCATCTGTTGTAACATCGGAACCCTCCCAACTGCCGGGGGCAGCTTCGGCATATCCGAATCAGTCCTGCAAGAAATGGAGATAGCCGAGTTAGGAGATTCGGAATCTCTAATCCAGAACGAATCGGATAGTGGCATAACCGAATCAGATGTAAGGCAATTCGGTAAAAGCTATCCCGGATAAAGTTGTCTAGTTACTGCGGAAAAGTAATTCGGCTGGTAACTACAAACCTTTTCGTGAGAATCTAGGGTTACGCAAGATCTACCGCAGCAGTAAAATAGAGAGGAAATCCCGAGTAAAAATATGGTGGAACTGCTCGAGCGGTGGCAAGCCAAACTAGAGCAATCTAGTGCAAAACCTGGAAAGGAGATCTAGGGAATGCACTAAGGCGTGACAATGGACTCGTACGCGAGTGATCTACAAGAAACAGGCGCAAGTTCCCAGCGGGTTATGAACTTGCTCAAGGTCGCCATGGCCGGAGGAAAAGGAACTTACGGTTGCAATGAGGCGAGGAAGAAGCTCGGTGAAGAAACGGCGGTGCAGGGCGCGGTGCGCGGCTCCGGCGAAGTTTTCTCCGCGTGTCGAGGTCTCCGGCGCGGCGAAGTCGCGAAGGCGAGATCGCAGCGGTGTCAATGGCACGGATGGAGTTCTCGAAGTAGGAAGCGGGGAAGAAGAAGAGGAACCCCCACCCCTATATATAGCCGCTCGCTGGTAACTGGCGCACTACCGGCGGTTTTCGGGGCGTGGCCGGATCAAGTGTGCCCTGAAACTTGTGGTCGCAGCTGTGGCCGTGTATTTCGAGCACATGGTGGGTCACAGAATTGGAAGCGGTCGTGCGGATCGAGTGCCGGTCAACGGAGAAACCGAGGAGGCGTGGTCATTTAGTCAAATACACTCAAGTACCTGATGGATCCGGATAATGTGCTGTCAGTGACATGTCAAATCAAAGACCCGGATTATGAGGCTTTGCGCAGAGATTCCCTGCCAAGTGTCCCGGAAATCCTGAGACAAGATTGTGTGATATGGGATTCGGTTAATGGCGTTTGTTTTAAACCTGCTACGGCCCTCCATCCGAGGCTGTAGGACCGCACCAGCTTCGGGGACTACTCTCGGGGGGCTGCCCCCGGATAGGGCAAAGAGGGTGTTAAGAGCTGTAAAGAGTGGGCCGGATCAAGGTCAAGCCGGATCACTTGGGCCGGATCCCTTGAACCGGATCACTTGGGAGTCGGTCGGCTCCCAATCATGCTAAAGTGCAGGGAGAGGCCAAAAGGCATCAGACAAAGTCTAGCCGGATCAGAGGAAGGGATCCGGCTTAACCTAGCCGGGTTGGTCAGGAAGGATCCGGCACAGGGCGATGTCGGATAATGCACAAGGGCCAAGTAATGTCAGTAAGTTCACGGGTCCTGCAGGTCTCCTGCCCGAGGCTCAGAAGACAGCCAGGTCGAGCCACGGGTTTTCCGGGTCGCAAGGCCCTAGGCGCTGACTCGGCTATTTCGGGAAAGGGCAGTGGCCTAGGCTCCGGTGGGCTACGCTGGCTTAAGCTCAAAGAGGAAAAGATAGACCTGCCGTTGGACTGACGATGAACTGGACTGAGTGACAGTAGCCAGAGCTTGTCCTGTTCCTCTTGTCCATGCCATTGTCATCTCCGGCCAGGGGCAGAATGGTAATCCGGTTAGTGTATAAATAGACCAGCACATCCTCCAGGGCGAGGGACGACGAAGAAGAAGCCTCATTTCCCCCCTTGCTCCATCTTCCTCCTAGAGCTCTCACCATTGTTGCTTCATACAGCTCGAGGAGCACTCTGTACTTGTGACCATTGAGATATAAAGAGAGTAGGCTAGTGCTGCAGTAGGGGTGTTACCTCCACAAGAGGGCCCCGAAGCAGGGTACATCTTGGTGTGCTTTGGTTGTTCTTGGTTTTGCTCTTCTTGCTTGTTCTTGCGTGTTCTTCGTGGTTCTTCATGCGTGCTTCTGAGCGCGCACACCTCCCCGGATCCCCCAACGTCCTAGCGAGCCCCAACTTAAGCCATCCTATGGCATCTGCCGTGACCACCACGACATCCAACATGAGCCTGGATGACGACGCCGAATCCATAATGCGCATCAGCAACACGGGCAGAAGATCGGGTGATACCGTATCAGGTGTACACCGCGAGTACAGCATAAACATCAGCAGCCGCAACATGCGTCGACCTACAGAAATACCCTTGCACAGTCACCATGCCAGACGGAACAACCACGCTGACCATCACCGCAGAGATGGCGGAAAAAGTGAGCAAAGTAATCGAAAGCTGCACAATGCTACCAGCAAACGCAACTCCGGAAGAGGTATTGACCTTACAATACTTCCAGTGGCAAGAATCGATACGGTTGAAGAACTACCGAGCAGTACTCGAAGAACGCAAAAGCAAGCCAGCATACGAGAGTGCTCGGCGAAGAGCATTGTCTACGAGTTCACGGGCAGAAACGACCCGCGAATAGGTCACGATTCATCAACCTCGGAGACGCAGATCGTGCAGCGGTCACGGAACCTAACCCAGCCTTTATGGCAGTCGACCGGAAGGAGTTCCCATACCTACTGAGCCAGCCGGGGCGCTGATGACGCTAGGCACCTACCTCGAACAATCGAACCTCCTGCAGGAGACCCAAAGAGGGATCAGCACCTCCAATGTACAAACAACTGGCAATAGCAGCACAAGCCATACAGCATCCACAAGCAACTCCAAGGAGAGATACAGATCGGGACGTCGCAGTCGAAGCCCTCGGGGAAGGAGCAGTCGAAAGAGCTCATGCCGTCATCGTTCCAGTAGGAGCCACTCGAGGAGGTCATACAGCAACAGCTCAGACTCGGAAACAGAAATCGGGCCATGTGGAGTGCTATGCTTCACTCGAACGATCCGGGAGGCTCGTATGCCCAAGAAATTTTCGCTAGCTACCATGCTAAGTTCAACTGCAAACAAGAGCCATCAGGCTGGCTAGAAGATTATAGGCTGGCAGTCGGATGTCAGCGCGGCACCACAACTACAGCTATGCAGTACATACAACTTATGATGGAAGGAACGGCTCGCGATTGGCTCAAATCGCTACCTGAATCATACTACGATTCGTGGGAACACTTCAAGGGTGATTTCATCAAATACTTTGAGCCTCTATGTGAGCGCCCCAAAACTTTTGAGGAGCTCGGACCTGCAAGCAAAAGTCAGATGAATCTCTGAGATCGTACATACGGCGGTGGACCACCATCCGTAACTCAGTGGCAACGTATCAGAAGATAGGGCAATCGACGCCTTCAAAACGGACTCTGGAGGGAAGACTTCGAAGAAACACTTGGTCGAGAAGACCCAAAGACCATGGCCGCACTCATGGTACTCGCAACAAAGTGGAGATGAGAGACTCGTACGCGGCACTCGACCCGTAGCATCACATGAAAATCACGAGGGCGGCAGTCGAGACCGCAGAGATAGCTACAGAGATGATCGAAGCGCAAACGCAAGAATCGTTATCACGACGATGACCATCCAAACTTCATCGCAGCAGGCTTGTCCAGTCAAGGGACAGTCGCGACCAAACTGACAGACGACCCGACGATCATCGTAATAATCGAGATCATCGCACAGACGATCGACGCGACAGTCGAGACCGCTGCGGAGATAACAAACGCGATGACCGCGATAGCTACAAGAGGCCCGAATGGCGCAGGCGAGCAGACAAAGAGCCTGAGCGCTCAGTCGAAGAGAGGATGAACGATTATTGCAGATTCCATCTTTACAGAGGGGATGATGGTAAGCTTCGCTCTAGCCAGCTGAGAAATTGCAGGGAATTTGATCAACTTGCGATTGAACATATACTGCGACTGCAAAGAGATGGGCGTGCACCTCCTCAACTAGTGCAGATTCCATCGACTACATCACAAGCACAGCTGTTCAGGCATATCCAGCACCGCAACAAGTACAACAAGCACAGATATCCCATACCACCGCAACATAGCCTACTCAGGTGTATACTGCACCAACACCAGCGCAACCGACACCAGTATACATGGTGCCAGCACAACCCGTTACGGGAACACAAATGGCAGCAGCGTGCACCAGATGCAGCAAGGAGATGAACAAAAATATCCCGTAACTCGCGGGCAGATGAACATGATCAGCGAGGACGTCCCTCCAATAGAGAGCAAAAATTACACACTCGACAGTCAATATGGCGGTTATGGCACCCCAGCCATCACAAATTTTTTGAAAGGATCAGAAACTCCGATATCTTCAATCGAGAGGACCACCCACCCCGCAGTATATCGACCAGGGCATGCAGCCTTGGTACTCGACGCCCAAATTGGAGGCTACGCCATGACCAAGGTCTTCATGGACGGAGGTAGCGGCCTCAATAATCTTGCAGATACGCTACGTAGAATGAACAAATCAGTCGAAAATCTGCCAAAGTCCACAAGTACCTTCCACGGCATCGTCCAGGCAAAGCAGTGCTCCAGAAGGCACATACAACTCGATGTTACGTTTGGAGATCCTACTCACTTCAGACCGAGTCGATTGAGTTCGAAGTGGTTGATTGGAAGTCACAATACCATGCATACTTGGGCGTCCCACTTTCGCTCGATTCATGGCCGTCCCACACTACGCGTACCTCAAGCTCAAAATGCCAGGACCAAAAGGAGTCATCACGATCAACGGGAACTTTCAAAGGTCAGATTCATGTGACCGTGACTTCAGCAAAATCTCAGAGATGTATGGGATGGAGCAATCATTCGCCAAACTCGAGGTTTCTAACGACCGCACACTTCTGCCAGAACACAAGAGGTCAGCATCCGACAGACAATTCAATGAACAATGACAAAAAAGCATCAAGTGCACCCTGATCCCTCAAAAACAGTCAACATATCGTCGAGTCTTACTAGCGAACAGGAATTCGCTCGTCAAATTTTTCGTAAAAACTGGGAAATATTCGCATGGTGCCCAGCTGATATGCCAGGTATCCCTAGGGAGTTCGCCGAGCATTTCTCACAACTCAAGTCAGGGTCTAGACTAGTCAAGCAGACTATGCGCCGTGTTTCCGATCCCAAAAGAGGTGCAATCGAGGCAAGTTGATAGGTTACTTGCTGCAAAGTCGTTCGAGAAATAAAAAGGCAGACTGGGTTGCTAACCCTGTGTACTGGTCGAAAAGAAGCACTCAGACACCTGCAGATGTGTGTAGATTTTAAGCCCTAAACAAATGTTGTCCAAAAGATCACTTCCCATTACACGAATCGATCAGATCATCGACTGAACAGCGGGATGCGCTCGGTTATCATTTTTGGATGCATATTCAGGATACCATCAAATTCGGATGAAGAAGAAGACGAAGACAAAACAGCATTCATAACCCACTCGGGGTTCTACTGCTACACAACAATGCCTTTCGGGCTCAAAAACGCAGGGCAACTTACCAACGCATGATGCAAAAACTGTCTACAAGAACAGATAGGACGCAATGTTCAGGTCTACGTCGACGAATCGTCATCAAGACTGAAAAGGAGGACACATTAATCAGTGATCTACAGGAGACATTCAAGAATCTCAATCTATACAACATCAAGCTTAACCCTAAGAATGCACATTCGGTGTCCCAGCTGGACAACTCTTGGGTTATTTATCTTGCACGTGGATCGAAGCAGATCCAGAAAAGATACAAGCTATACTCACAATGATAGACCTACCAAACTCATGAGGTACAGCAGCTAGCTGGTCGAGTAGCACACTCAGTCAATTCACCACCAAGCTAGGCGAAAAAAGCAATTCCATTTTACAAATTGATAAGAAGCAAACAAGTTCGAATGGACGGATGAAGCTGAAGCCGCTTTTCTCGAACTCAAAAAGATGCTCACAAGCCGCCAATCCTCGTAGCACCTAAGGAAAATGAGCACTTACTATACATCTCAGCCACCAACCGAGTGGTCAGCACGTGCTGGCGGCCGACGCATGGAAGAATGGACATAGTCAAGGCATAAGAGGCCAGTATATTATGTAAGTGAAGTTCTTTCCCGTCCAAACAGCGGTACCACAATATGAAATTGGCGTACGCCGTATTTATGACATCAGAAAGCTGGTGTGGCGCCCGATCCAACTGCTATATAGTGATACTGTGTCTCGGTTATCCGATACCAGCAGGCACACTATCAAAGCATAATAGAGAGATCAAGACTTGTGGAACAACTG
>CAMZMU010000118.1:1403853-1593435 GCA_947311845.1 Poa pratensis
GTGGTGTTTAAGAGCTGTAAAGAGTGGGCCGGATCAAGGTCAAGCCGGATCACTTGGGCCGGATCCCTTGAACCGGATCACTTGGGAGAGTCGGTCGGCTCCCAATCATGCTAAAGGCAGGGAGAGGCCAAAAGGCATCAGACAAAGTCTAGCCGGATCAGAGAAGGGATCCGGCTTAACCTAGCCGGGTTGGTCAGGAAGGATCCGGCACAGGGCGATGTCGGATAATGCACAAGGGCCAAGTAATGTCAGTAAGTTCACGGGTCCTGCAGGTCTCCTGCCCGAGGCTCAGAAGACAGCCAGGTCGAGCCACGGGTTTTCCGGGTCGCAAGGCCCTAGGCGCTGACTCGGCTATTTCGGGAAAGGGCAGTGGCCTAGGCTCCGGTGGGCTACGCTGGCTTAAGCTCAAAGAGGAAAAGATAGACCTGCCGTTGGACTGACGATGAGCTGGACTGAGTGACAGTAGCCAGAGCTTGTCCTGTTCCTCTTGTCCATGCCATTGTCATCTCCGGCCAGGGGCAGAATGGTAATCCGGTTAGTGTATAAATAGACCAGCACATCCTCCAGGGCGAGGGACGACGAAGAGAAGCCTCATTTCCCCCCTTGCTCCATCTTCCTCCTAGAGCTCTCACCATTGTTGCTTCATACAGCTCGAGGAGCACTTGTACTTGTGATCATTGAGATATAAAGAGAGTAGGCTAGTGCTGCAGTAGGGGTGTTACCTCCACAAGAGGGCCCCGAAGCAGGGTACATCTTGGTGTGCTTTGGTTGTTCTTGGTTTTGCTCTTCTTGCTTGTTCTTGCGTGTTCTTCGTGGTTCTTCATGCGTGCTTCTTGAGCGCGCACACCCTCCCCGGATCCCCCAACGTCCTAGCGAGCCCCCAACTTAAGCCATCCTATGGCATCTGCCGTGACACCACCACGACAGTTGGCGCCCACCGTGGGGCAAGCAGTGGCGTTGGCTGGGGTTTCCATCCGGACGGGTTCCGTCACCAGCTCCGGCGTACGCGTGCGTCAGGGCTCGTCTGCAACTACGGCGGGTTCACCTTCATCAGCGACAACGCCGGCTGCTTCGCGGGAGGGCCACTCCCTGTGGATGGATGCTTCATCCAGTTCGGCAGCTTCCTCACCTACGTCACCACCGAGCTTGTCCGCGAGTACCCGGCGCAGGTGCTCGTGGCCGAGGACCCTCCTTCTTTCCGCGCAGCTCTCGGACGGCGTAGCGCTCGCCCCGGGAGTAGCGTGGAGGTGATGATGACCGGACCAAGCTGGAGCAGGCAAAGGAGATGCCGGCAAGCATGCCCGAGGTACTGGTCACGCCAACCGATCCGGTTGACAAGCCGCTCGGACGGCGAAGTTCCCAAAGGAGAAACCGGATCCGGTTGGCCCACTTGGCATGTCAAGTAGGGAGGCTCCCTTAGAGGATGTCCTGGAAAAGTTAGCTCGGCCAGTGGCACCTGGGGCAAACGTAGAGCTTACTATAGCTCAGTTAGAGGCAGAGCGCCTGAGGTTGCAAAGAGAAGCCCGTTAGTGGTAGAGTCTAGGCAAGCATTTGATAGAGACATGAGAGAATATAATGCTGCCAATGGTATCACCGATGGTTTCACTCCGGTAGCGCCTCACCCACGCAAGAGAGCAGATTTGCGTAACAGGGGTAAGGACCTCAATGACGAGTTAGCTAGAGCCGCAAGATCGAGCTCGAGTAAGGCTACTAGTCATAGATCGGGTACAGGCAAGCCGGTGTATAGCTCCCCGGCCAAGAATCTTAGGGCTGCAGCGGCAGCGCGAGCCGAGTTGACCACATTAACCGGGGATGCTTGGCGCAAGCAGGCAGAAAGGGTCAATGAGCTGGTTGATGTGTGTAACCGGCAGAATGAGGCTTACCGGAAAGCTAATCCGGACGCTGGTGGTTCTCGGGTAGTGGTGTCGGCTAAGGCTGTTAGCCAGAGATCCAAGGGGCAAGCGTCATCCCGCATGTCGGAGTTGACCGGGCCCAAAGCGTGAATTCGGGCAAGAGCAAACAGCTGCAGGCCTATGATGCTGAGTATGCCGGCAAGCAGCTAGCTGCTCAAGGAAGAGGTGGCCAGAGCAGAAACAATGGCGGTCAAGGCAATCCGGGAGCCGGAAGGGGTAATTCGGCTGGCCGAGGTCAACCACCTCGTCCTCCTGGGCAGAATCAACCCCGGCAGGAGCAGCAAGTAATGGTGCAAGCGCAGCAGCAAGGTGGTGGCCAGGGGGCTACCGCTATGATGATGGTAATTCGGCTATGGCGCGAGCCGGATACCAAACGTATGATAATGCACTTGCATCCAGGCTGGGACCTCGGACATTGGATCCGGATGATCAGCGTCTCAGGTTGGATAGGATTTACCAGTCCGAGAAGCTGGAAGAGCAAGGCCCACCAGGTCCTCCATGCTTTGGGCCTCGGATCATGAACGAGCCGAATGTGCCGTTGTTTCAGCTTGGCCGAATCACAAAGCCGTATAACGGCAGCACTAAGCCGCAGGATTGGCTGATAGACTATGTATCCTCGGTGCACATTGCGGGGGGCAATCGCCGATGGGCGGTCCGGTATCTCCCGCATATGTTGGAAGGGCCAGCCCGGATTTGGCTGAATAACTTACCAGAGGGTAGTATCAACTCTTGGATGGATTTGGAGCAGGCGTTTTACAGCAACTTCTCCAGCACTTACAAGAGGCCAAACCGACCTCAGCTCTTGTCTGCGTGCAGGCAGGAAGAGCGGGAGACAGACCGAGAATTTTTGACTCGGTGGAGCAACATTCGCAATTCTTGTGAAGGTGTCGTGGAGGAGCAGGCCATTTCTTGGTTTGCGCAGGGTTGCCGACATGGCACCCCGCTTTGGCAGAAGCTCCAGAGGGATATGCCAAAGACCCTGGCGGAAATGATCCGGATAGCAGATACATATGCTCTTGGCGATCCGACGCAGCCAGCGTTGGATGCGGTGGGAACAAGCAGGAGGCAACCGGTCAACAACCGAACTGGACCATTGAGGCCCAGTGACCGACATGAGTTCGGTTATAAGAGGAGAGATCCGGATTACAGATACGGTTCAGATCAGGTTGCTGCAGTAAATATGGATCATCCTGATAGCCAGAGACCAAAAAATGAGGGTCCAGCTTGGAGGCCGAATCAAGGTGCCTGGGCAAAGAAAGTGTGGGATGGACCGAGTCCACCTCTAACTTTTGAGGCAATGATAGATGGGCCTTGCCGTTATCACACAACAGACCCACGCAAGCCGGCCAATCATTCAACTCGGAATTGTAGCTGGCATCATCGCATCCAGGCGGAAGGTCAGAGAGGGCCACCTCAGAGAGGTGCTCCTAGACCGAATTTCAGGCCAAATACGCCTTTATCCGGAGCCAATGCAACCCGGTGAACGAAGGAGCTCCAAGGCCGGCAGCCACAAAGCCGGTTAACCTGGTAAATATGGGAGGCAACAACAATGCTGGTCCGAGTCGGCAAGGTGGATACCCCGGAAATGATTACAAGGAGCTCATCAAAGTTATGTGGTTTTTGTGACCGAGCCAACTGACAAGAAAAGTCAGCTGCGAAGGGCGAAGGAGGTGAATGCAGTCACACCAGCAGTCCCAAAATACCTGAACTGGTCCGAGCAGGAGATCACTTGGAGCAGGGCTGATAATCCCAGGGTTATGCCAAGCCCAGGAAACTACGCGCTGGTGGTGGATCCGACTTTGGTTGGACCAAAGATTAATGTGAAATTCACTCGAGTCTTGGTTGACAATGGCAGTGCTATAAACATCATGTATCGGGACACAATGGTCAAGTTGGGTTATTCGCCGAATCAGTTGCAGCAGAGCAGTTGCACCTTCCATGGTATAGTACCCGGGGTGTCTTGTTCCCCAATGGGTAAGATCTGGGTAGATGTGCTGTTTGGTACCAAGGACAATCACAGACTTGAGAGTCTCGAATTCGAGGTGGTAGACTTGGAGAGCCCATACCATGCTCTGCTCGGCAGGCCGGCATTAGCCAAGTTCATGATATCCACTCATGTGCCTACCTCAAGATGAAGATGCCTGGCCCGAATGGTATCATCACCGTTGCGGGAGATTACAAGAAGGCCATACAGTGTGCCACGGTGGTTCCACCTTAGCCGAGTCGTTGGTGATCCAAGCTGAGAAGAGCAAGATGCATGAAGTAGTGGCGATGGCGAAGTCAGCTCAGCTCGGCGTGCTGGCTATGACCAATCCGGATGCAGGTGCAACATTTGAGGTGCCCAAGGAGACAAAGAAGATCCCCATTGACCCGGAGAATCCGGAGCGCATGGCCATCATTGGTGCCGGGTTGGGCGAGAAATAGGAAAGCGCGCTCTGTCACTTCCTCCGTGAGAATCGGGATATCTTTGCATGGTCGGCTAAGGACCTGCCTGGTGTTCCGAGGGAGTTGGCAGAGCACTCTTTATTTGTCAGGCCGGATGTGAAGCCGGTGAGGCAACCGACTCGGCGTCTTTCAGACGATCGAAGAAAAGTGGTGCTTGATGAGCTGGCTAAGCTACTTGCAGCCGGATTCATTATGGAGGTGTTGCATCCAGACTGGATATCCAATCCGGTTCTGGTAGAGAAGAAGAAGGACGAACCAGCGGTGGTCAAGGTGTGGCGTATGTGCATCGACTTCACCAACCTGAACAAGGCGTGCCCGAAGGATCCCTTTCCTTTACCTCGGATTGATCAAGTGATCGATTCTACTGCTGGGTGTGAGTTGTTGTCTTTTATTGATGCGTACTCTGGTTTTCACCAGATACCACTGAACCCCAAAGATCAAATAAAGACTGCTTTTATTACCCCGTATGGGGCGTATTGCTATCGTGTCATGTGTTTCGGTTTGAGAAATGCCGGTGCAACTTATCAGAGATGTATGCAGAAATGCTTACACTCTCAAATGGGCAAAAATGTGCAAGTGTATGTCGATGATATCGTCATCAAAACTAAAGAAAAACGCACTCTCCTCGAGGATCTCGAGGAAACATTTGTGAACTTGAGAAAGTATCGGTTAAAATTGAATCCGGATAAATGCACCTTTGGTGTCCCGCTGGAAAGTTGCTCGGTTTCCTTGTATCGAGCCGAGGTATTGAGTGAATCCGGCTAAGATCCGAGCCATAGAAAACATGAAATTGCCTAAATGTCTAAAAGATGTACAAAAGTTCACCGGGTGTCTAGCCTCGTTGAGTCGGTTTGTGAGTCGGCTAGGAGAAAAAGCCTTGCCCTTGTATCAATTGATGAAAAAGAGCACCGGGTTCACATGGACCCCGCAGGCAGATTCGGCTTTCAATGAATTAAAAAAGATGTTGTCCACTGCACCAATTTGGCATCACCTTTGCCGAATGAGCCAATGCTACTTTACATTGCGGCCACTAACCGGGTCGTAAGTGTGGTGATAGTGGTAGAGCGAGAAGAGGAGGGTAAATCCGTGCAGAGACCGGTGTACTATTTAAGCGAGGTGATCTCAACCTCAAAGCAAATTATCCTCACTACCAGAAGATGACATATGGTGTATACCTGGCGGCCAAGAAGTTGAAACATTACTTCCAGGAGCACCCGATCACCGTAGTATGCGAAGCTCCAATCTCGGAGATCATTGGGTGCAAAGATGCGACTGGCCGAGTTGCCAAATGGGCAATAGAAGTGTCTCCTTACACCCCGCATTATGAGAGAAGAGATGCTATCAAGTCTCAGGCTTTACCGGATTTCCTTTGTGACTGGGCCGAGATGCAGTATGAGCCACCAAGCCGGATTACAATTACTGGAAGTTGCACTTTGATGGCTCCAAAACCAAAATCGGACTGGGTGCTGGGATAGTACTCACATCACCGAAGCAAGATCAGTTGCGATATGTGTTGCAGATTCATTTCTCAGCATCAAACAATGTGGCCGAATATGAGGCACTGATCCATGGGCTTAATGTGGCTAAGGACATCGGCATCCGCCGGATAGAATGTTTTGGTGATTCAGATTTAGTGGTGCAGCAGTCTTCTGGAAATTGGGATGCCCTTGATGCCAATATGGCACTATATCGATTTCATGTCCAGAAAATTTCAGGATTTTTTGAAGGCTGCGAGTACAAGCACATACCTCGGCTGGAGAACGAAGCTGCTGATATCTGTCAAAACTCGGGTCGTCTAGGGATGCAATCCCACCCGGGATATCCTTGAATCACCTAAGGATCCCTTCAATCAAGCCTTCACCTGATTCCGAGTCAATTTTTATCCCAAAGCAAGAATCTGAAGCTGTTCCTATGAATGTTGATGTCGGGTACATTTGGGAGGACCCGGGGACTGCATGGCGAGACTCGGGGACTGCGCACCGAGACTCGGGGAATGCTACCCAAATCTTAGGGAAGAGGGGAAGAGAGGAAGATGGTGCTAACCGAATCTTAGGGAATGGACAGAGACTGATAGAAGAAATAATGGCGGCCGAACCAGTGGAAATAGATGAGCACTTATTCCCTTTGCATCCAGTACCGGAGTGGGCTGAAGAAATCATGAAGTTCATGTCGGAGGGGAGTTTGCCAAATGATGAAACCGAAGCTAGGCGAGTGCAGAGGAGGTCCAAGGGTTACACCATCATAAACAAGGAGTTATACAAAAGGAGTGCAACCGAGGTGCTACAACGTTGCGTGGAGCCAGCCGAGGGCAAGGAGATGCTCCTGGAGATACATCAAGGAGAATGTGGGCATCATTGCAGTACAAGAGCCCTGGTGGCTAAAGTATTCCGGCATGGGTTTTACTGGCCCACTGCTCATGCAGATGCAGAGGACATAGTCCGAAAATGTGAAGGATGCCAAAGGTTTGCCAAGCAGACACACCTACCCGCATCGGCGCTCAAAACAATTCCTATCACTTGGCCGTTTGCTGTGTGGTGTTTGGATATGGTGGGAGAATTCAAGCCGGCTAGGGGTAACATGACACATATGCTGGTGATGGTGGATAAGTTCACCAAGTGGATAGAGGTGAAACCGATCCGGAAAGTGGATGGTCATTCGGCTGTAACTTTCCTGAAAGAAATCATTTTGAGATACGGTTACCCCCATAGCATCATCTCGGATAATGGCACGAACTTTGCTGTGGGAGAGTTTGCCCGATTCTGCATGAATAAGGGGATCCGGTTAGACATAGCCTCAGTGGCACACCCAGAGTCCAATGGACAGGTGGAAAGATCAAATGCTTTGGTATTAGCTGGGATAAAAGCCCGGTTAATAGAACCTCTGGTAAAGACTCCGGGGTGCTGGATAGATGAGATACCGTCAGTACTATGGGGTTTAAGGACCACGCCGAATCGGTCAACTGGCTATACGCCATTTTTTCTGGTATATGGGGCAGAAGCAGTGCTACCCACTGACATAGAATATGATGCACCAAGGGTGACAATGTATACCGAAACCGAGGCAAAAGAGGCCCGGGAAGATGCAGTGGATCTGCTAGAGGAAGCAAGAGAATTGGCCCTATCTCGGACAGCAGTATATCAGCAGGGTCTCCGACGTTATCATAGTCGGAAGATCAGCCCTCGAGTGTTTCATGAGGGAGATCTAGTACTAAGGCTGGTGCAGCGCAGCAAAGGCCGACATAAGTTATCACCTCCATGGGAGGGACCATTCATTGTGAGCAAGGCTATGCACAATGACTCGTACTACCTTGTAGACGCACAGGAACCAAGGAAGGATGGCCTGGACAGACCCGGAGAAGAAACCAAGCGACCCTGGAATGTAGCTCTGCTTCGACCCTTTTACTCTTAAGGGCGCAATGTATGTATCTCAGTTTATTATAAATGAAATTTCGGCAATCCGAGTCTGGACTCGGGGACTGCCTCGTCCTTATGCATGTGTTTTTTATTACTGTTTTGTCCATACCGTTCATGTGTCGGATTGTTTTGAACCTCGTCCCAAAATTCAAGTAATGTATGCTGTGTTGTTGATCTCGTGACTCGACTGACAAACACCAAAATGGTAGTCAAGAGCAGAGGTGGGGAATATGGGAAACATGAAAATGGACTCGGGGACTCGGTCCAAAACCGATTCGGCACATGTCGTTTACTAACCCCTGTTATTTCTTTTTTGTTTATGTTAGATGATTCTAAACCACAACTCGCATGTTTCAAGTATTGTATGCTATGATTCCTATCTTGTGACTCGACTGTCAAACACCTAAAAGGTAGACAAGAGCAAAGATTCGGCAAAAATAGTAAACAAGAAAACAGACTCGGGGACTCGGTTTAAGATGATCCAACATAAACTAGTCCGGATCACATTAAGCAAAATAAAAGTAGTCTCGAAGAACTTAAATTGTATATTACATCTGCTCCCGGCATACCGGGGATTTAATGTTTTTCATTAAGATAATTCAGGAAGAAGGAGCCTGGTTGCAGGAGACTCGGTTGCAGGGATGGACTCGGATGATGGAGGAACCTCGGTTGAAAGAGGACCCTCACTTGCAGGAATAACCTTGGACGGAGAGCTTGAAGGCTGGCAGACTCGGAAACATCCGGATCAGCTGAAGTTTTGGCGGTCTTGACTAAAGCTTGCTCTGTAGTCTTAGCCGAATCAGTGGCTGGTCTTGGAAGTTTGGACTAAGCTTGTTCGGCAGTCTTGCCGAGTCAGAAGCTGGTACTTTGGTGGACTTGATGCGAGGTTGTTCGGCAGAGTTAGCCGAATCACCAGATTCGCCCTCAGACTCGGCGTATTCGTCAAGGGAGGCATCGTCCGATTCCTCTTCTTCAGATTCTTCCCCATCCGAGTAGACCGGAGCTTCAGATCAAGATGCTTGGTGTTTGCAAATTCGGCCATAAAGTTGGCAGCTTCCTCGCGGATCTTGATCCGGTTCGGATCTGAAGCCCATGAAGAACCCTCGCGAAGGGAGCGCACTTTGGCGAGATCAATCAGCTCATACCAAGACATGATAAATAGCAAACCTGCGTCAGCACCAGCGCGGGCGGACGAGATCTCCACTGCTTTAACCGGGTCTCGCCTGATCCAGGTCTTTGATTAGCTCGTCCGCAGACCGGACTTGCCGAGCTTCAGGAAACAAGACTCGGTGAGCTTTGAGACTTGCATTGAACAGATCAATGTGGGACTCCTTCAAAGGAGCAATCCGAGCTTTAAGTGCAGTAATGTGATCTTCGATATCCCACGTCTCTGGTAGGGGAGCTCCAGCTAACTTAGCTCTCTCAGCTCGGGCATCCCTCACAGCTTTGGCGGCTTGAAGCCGGATGCTGGTAAACTCTCCTACATTCAGATAAGCTAACACCGAATTAAACGAGGTAACACGAAACGATGTGTCGGATAAGAGCAGAGGAGGAAGAGGAGATTCGGCAAACTTACGATCCATGTCTTCATTGAGGCTAGCAAGATCAGCAAGCCATTTCGCGCTGATCGCCTTGTGAGCAGCCAGATCATCTTTCGCCGCTTTAGCTTCGGCTTCAGCGTCTGCAACGTGCGTTTGGATTTTCTTGTCCAATTCGGCCCGCTTCTCAAGCCCGGCTTTGAAAGTATCTCGCTCCTTCTGGATCGAGTCTTTCTCCCTCTGCAGCGTATCCCGGTCTTTCTTGACCTTCTCCTTCACTTTTCAACCCGGTCAAGCTCCCGCAGGAGCCGAGTCACTTCTGACTTTTCCTCCGATAAAGCGCGCTTGTGCTCCTGATCTTTCTTTTTCATCTCCTCACCTTGCGCATCGAAGGAAGCTTGGAGGGCCTGGTGCTGCAGGACTAGCTGCTTAAAGATCCGGCTGCGAGCAGTCGTGGTTTCCTGAAAGAAAAAGGGTTAATGGCGTAAAAAGAGTCTCGGGGACTGGCACCCGAGACTAGCAGCATGGAGCCAAAACGAATCTCGGGGACTGGAGGCCCGAGATTAATAAAAAGAAAGTTGACCGAATCAATTGGAAAAGAGACTCGGGGACTGGGAGTCCCACGATTTTTTCCTAAGACAAAATTTATGATCAAGTTTTAGAGATTCAAGCCGAATGACTTTCTTACTCGGAGGAGTATCAGTCGTTCGACCCGAATCTCGGGGACTGGGATAGTGTAGATTGATCATGATGAAATAAAAGCAGGATTCGGCAAAGTTACCTCGAAGACCCGGTTAGCTTCAGCGACCGAGGCCTGCACAGAGTGTAGAGATTGAAACATCCGGCTAGGGCCAGCCGGATGTGGCGACGCTGAAGTGGTTGAGCCTTCGGCAAGGTCCGCAGCATTCCAAGCTTTAACAAATTGCTCTGCGGAGCCGAGGTTGTCGCCGCTCGGAGTGCGGAGATTCGGCAGAACCTGGCCACTAAGTCGGGCGCGAGTGATCGCCTCAGAGAGTTGATCATGCACCCGAGTTGCTGATGGAGCGGCGGAAACCGGCTTGCTAGCAACCATCTGCTTATCCGAGGTGGTTGGAGTTGTGCCAAAGGTGACTGAGTCGGCTTAGGTAGAGGCGATGCGCCCGGGTCTTGGCTGGATCTGGCTGTTCGGTTGGTTCTGGGACGCTTGCTGTGGTGGTTTAGATACTTCCTGTTGCTGCTTCTGCTGCTTCTCGAGAGGTTGTTGCTGCTGTTCTTCTTTTCTTCTGCTGCTCTTGATTCAGAGCCTTGGGGTAGGGCGAGGATCCGGCTTAGTCAAAGACTTAGCCGAAGTCTTAGCTTTTTCCTTCTCCAACTCCTTCAGAGGGCGGGCCAAGTTGAATCTCGGGTAGGACCCGAGATTTCCTCATTCTCCAGGTCAATAACCGACTCTGGAACGAGAGTCGGCGGAGGAGTTTTGGCAGTTGTGGCACGCGCGGGAGAGGTGACAGCCTTTTCAGGAGACTGGTGCTCCATGGCCGTATCCAGTGGAGGAATGGGAGAAAGAATGGATGAATGAGTTTGCTCGGTGACGAGGACGTCACTACATAGAGCAAAGTAAACAGTTAATTCGGATAGAGGTGGCTCGGATAATAGAGGAGGAAAGCGAATGAAGTTAAGTTGGCATTACCCCTTGGTGGTAGGCATGGGCTTGAGCCGATTCGGCTTGGAGGCGGTTTTCTTCATTCTCTTGGCTTGAGGGACATCTGATCCGGACGCGTCATCACGTTTCCGAGATGTCCCTTGAGCATCCGGTTTGGCTGGAACACAAGGTGGTAACCATGAAATCGGAACAGCATCAATGGGATCTAGGATCCAGCAATCATCATCTTCATCTTCGGTGTAAATAGTCGATTGCTTACCCTTGCGGATGGGCTTGGCACGCGGAATCGGCAAATAATCGTCCGTATCCGCATCCTCTTCGCCCTCGCGCAGCGGGCTGCGATCCGGTCCCCACACTTTGGTGGAGAGATCTCCATCTTCGGTGATTTGGCGGTCGAACAGCTGCAGTATGGACAAGGCAAATATGGATTAGTCCGATGGTATTTTGATGAAGTATGATTGATTCGGAGAATGGTGAACAAACCTGTGGGGGAAGTGCATCTCGGTGGAACGGCTCCACGCCCCACCGCCACTTGTCCGACATCTCGGTGTAGGCGATGGCGTTTACCCGTCTCTTGACGGAAGCTCTGGTGAGGTCATGTTTGCTGATCCGGGTAGGATCTAGCAAACCACTCATGTGGCAAATCTTGTGCTCACGTTGTTGAAGAGGACTGACACGGCGGAAGACGAAGGTCCGGAGGAGATCGTCCGAGAGCAGGCCCTTCTCCAGAAAATCCTCCAGAGTCTTATCTATGATTTGAAGCTCCGCAAGAGTGTCAGCCGGATCATATCTGAAGTTTAATTCGGCTGTGGGGGGCTCGATCTTGAACTCGGGCAAGTTGAGAGCATCATGGCCTTCAGCGCTCTTCACGTAGAAGAAAGACCTTTGCCATTTCCTGCAAGTATCCAGGCCAGTGATCCGGGGAAAGATGGAGCCGCCCTCGGAGTAATGCTAGCCGAACCCAAGCGGTCATCACTTTCGGGTCACTGCCCGGGATAGTCTGTTTACGGAGGTGGAAGTACTTCGCCCAGGCTTGTACTGTCGGCCAGAGACCGAGATATCCCTCGGTAAAGGAGGTAAAAGCCGACAGGGAGACAAAGGCGTTAGCCGGAAGGTGGTGAGGCTGCAGGCCAAAGAAATCTAGGAAAGCCCGGAAGAAGTCACTCGCCGGAGTCCGAATCCGCGCTCGAAATGCGCTAGAAATACAACGCGTTCACCCGGTTGGGTGATCGGTTTGAGTTCCTTCCCCGGTTTTCGGCATATAACTTCAGGTGTTATACGCCGGGTGCTCAGCAGCCATTCCAGGTCATCTGTTGTAACATCGGAACCCTCCCAACTGCCGGGGGGCAGCTTCGGCATATCCGAATCAGTCCTGCAAGAAATGGAGATAGCCGAGTTAGGAGATTCGGAATCTCTAATCCAGAACGAATCGGATAGTGGCGTAACCGAATCAGATGTAAGCAATTCGGTAAAAGCTATCCCGGATAAAGTTGTCTAGTTACTGCGGAAAAGTAATTCGGCTGGTAACTACAAACTTTTCGTGAGAATCTAGGGTTACGCAAGATCTACCGCAGCAGTAAAATAGAGAGGAAATCCCGAGTAAAAATATGGTGGAACTGCTCGAGCGGTGGCAAGCCAAACTAGGCAATCTAGTGCAAAACCTGGAAAGGAGATCTAGGGAATGCACTAAGGCGTGACAATGGACTCGTACGCGAGTGAATCTACAAGAAACGGCGCAAGTTCCCAGCGGGTTATGAACTTGCTCAAGGTCGCCATGGCCGGAGAAAAGGAACTTACGGTTGCATGAGGCGAGGAAGAAGCTCGGTGAAGAAACGGCGGTGCAGGGCGCGGTGCGCGGCTCCGGCGAAGTTTTCTCCGCGTTGTCGAGGTCTCCGGCGCGGCGAAGTCGCGAAGGCGAGATCGCAGCGGTGTCAATGGCACGGATGGAGTTCTCGAAGTAGGAAGTGCGGGGAAGAAGAAGAGGAACCCCGCACCCCTATATATAGCCGCTCGCTGGTAACTGGCGCACTACCGCGCGGTTTTCGGGGCGGGCCGGATCAAGTGTGCCCTGAAACTTTGTGGTCGCAGCTGTGGCCGTGTATTTCGAGCACATGGTGGGTCACAGAATTGGAAGCGGTCGTGCGGATCGAGTGCACCGGTCAACGGAGAAACCGAGGAGGCGTGGTCATTTAGTCAAATACACTCAAGTACCTGATGGATCCGGATAATGTGTGTCAGTGACATGTCAAATCAAAGACCCGGATTATGAGGCTTTGCGCGGAGATTCCCTGCCAAGTGTCCCGGAAAATCCTGAGACAAGATTGTGTGATATGGGATTCGGTTAATGGCGTTTGTTTTAAACCTGCTACGGCCCTCCATCCGAGGCTGTAGGACCGCACCAGCTTCGGGGACTACTGTCGGGGGGCTGCCCCCGGATGGGGCAAAGAGGTGTTAAGAGCTGTAAAGAGTGGGCCGGATCAAGGTCAAGCCGGATCACTTGGGCCGGATCCCTTGAACCGGATCACTTGGGAGAGTCGGTCGGCTCCAATCATGCTAAAGTGCAGGGAGAGGCCAAAAGGCATCAGACAAAGTCTAGCCGGATCAGAAGAAGGGATCCGGCTTAACCTAGCCGGGTTGGTCAGGAAGGATCCGGCACAGGGCGATGTCGGATAATGCACAAGGGCCAAGTAATGTCAGTAAGTTCACGGGTCCTGCAGGTCTCCTGCCCGAGGCTCAGAAGACAGCCAGGTCGAGCCACGGGTTTTCCGGGTCGCAAGGCCCTAGGCGCTGACTCGGCTATTTCGGGAAAGGGCAGTGGCCTAGGCTCCGGTGGGCTACGCTGGCTTAAGCTCAAAGAGGAAAAGATAGACCTGCCGTTGGACTGACGATGAACTGGACTGAGTGACAGTAGCCAGAGCTTGTCCTGTTCCTCTTGTCCATGCCATTGTCATCTCCGGCCAGGGGCAGAATGGTAATCCGGTTAGTGTATAAATAGACCAGCACATCCTCCAGGGCGAGGGACGACGAAGAAGAAGCCTCATTTCCCCCCTTGCTCCATCTTCCTCCTAGAGCTCTCACCATTGTTGCTTCATACAGCTCGAGGAGCACTCTGTACTTGTGACCATTGAGATATAAAGAGAGTAGGCTAGTGCTGCAGTAGGGGTGTTACCTCCACAAGAGGGCCCCGAAGCAGGGTACATCTTGGTGTGCTTTGGTTGTTCTTGGTTTTGCTCCTTCTTGCTTGTTCTTGCGTGTTCTTCGTGGTTCTTCATGCGTGCTTCCTGAGCGCGCACACCCTCCCCGGATCCCCCAACGTCCTAGCGAGCCCCCAACTTAAGCCATCCTATGGCATCTGCCGTGACACCACCACGACATCCAACATGAGCCTGGATGACGACGCCGAATCCATAATGCGCATCAGCAACACGCGGCAGAAGATCGGGTGATACCGTATCAGGTGTACACCGCGAGTACAGCATAAACATCAGCAGCCGCAACATGCGGTCGACCTACAGAATACCCTTGCACAGTCACCATGCCAGACGGAACAACCACGCTGACCATCACCGCAGAGATGGCGGAAAAAGTGAGCAAAGTAATCGAAAGCTGCACAATGCTACCAGCAAACGCAACTCCGGAAGAGGTATTGACCTTACAATACTTCCAGTGGCAAGAATCGATACGGTTGAAGAACTACCGAGCAGTACTCGAAGAACGCAAAAAGCAAGCCAGCATACCGAGTGCTCGGCGAAGAGCATTGTCTACGAGTTCAACGGGCAGAAACGACCCCGCGAATAGGTCACGATTCATCAACCTCGGAGACGCAGATCGTGCAGCGGTCACTCGGAACCTAAACCCAGCCTTTATGGCAGTCGACCCGGAAGGAGTTCCCATACCTACTGAGCCAGCCGGGGCGCTGATGACGCTAGGCACCTACCTCAGAACAATCGAACCTCCTGCAGGAGACCCAAAGAGGGATCAGCACCTCCAACTGTACAAACAACTGGCAATAGCAGCACAAGCCATACAGCATCCACAAGCAACTCCAAGGAGAGATACAGATCGGGACCGTCGCAGTCGAAGCCCTCGGGGAAGGAGCAGTCGAAAGAGCTCATGCCGTCATCGTTCCAGTAGGAGCCACTCGAGGAGGTCATACAGCAACAGCTCAGACTCGGAAACAGAAATCGGGCCATGTGGAGTGCTATGCTTCACTCGAACGATCCGGGAGGCTCGTATGCCCAAGAAATTTTCGCTAGCTACCATGCCTAAGTTCAACTGCAAACAAGAGCCATCAGGCTGGCTAGAAGATTATAGGCTGGCAGTCGGATGTCAGCGCGGCACCACAACTACAGCTATGCAGTACATACAACTTATGATGGAAGGAACGGCTCGCGATTGGCTCAAATCGCTACCTGAATCATACTACGATTCGTGGGAACACTTCAAGGGTGATTTCATCAAATACTTTGAGCCTCTATGTGAGCGCCCCAAAACTTTTGAGGAGCTCCGGACCTGCAAGCAAAAGTCAGATGAATCTCTGAGATCGTACATACGGCGGTGGACCACCATCCGTAACTCAGTAGCAACGTATCAGAAGATAGGGCAATCGACGCCTTCAAAAACGGACTCTGGAGGGAAGACTTCGAAGAAACACTTGGTCGAGAAGACCCAAAGACCATGGCCGCACTCATGGTACTCGCAACAAAGTGGGCAGATGGAGAAGACTCCGTACGAGGCACTCGACCCGTAGCATCACATGAAAATCACGAGGGCGGCAGTCGAGACCGCAGAGATAGCTACAGAGATGATCGAAGGCGCAAACGCAAGAATCGTTATCACGACGATGACCATCCAAACTTCATCGCAGCAGGCTTCGTCCAGTCAAGGGACAGTCGCGACCAAACTGACAGACGACCCGACGATCATCGTAATAATCGAGATCATCGCACAGACGATCGACGCGACAGTCGAGACCGCTGCGGAGATAACAAACGCGATGACCGCGATAGCTACAAGAGGCCCGAATGGCGCAGGCGAGCAGACAAAGAGCCTGAGCGCTCAGTCGAAGAGAGGATGAACGATTATTGCAGATTCCATCTTTACAGAGGGATGATGGTAAGCTTCGCTCTAGCCACTCGCTGAGAAATTGCAGGGAATTTGATCAACTTGCGATTGAACATATACTGCGACTGCAAAGAGATGGGCGTGCACCTCCTCAACTAGTGCAGATTCCATCGACTACATCACAAGCACAGCTGTTCAGGCATATCCAGCACCGCAACAAGTACAACAAGCACAGATATATCCCATACCACCGCAAACATAGCCTACTCAGGTGTATACTGCACCAACACCAGCGCAACCGACACCAGTATACATGGTGCCAGCACAACCCGTTACGGGAACACAAATGGCAGCAGCCGTGCACCAGATGCAGCAAGGAGATGAACAAAAATATCCCGTAACTCGCGGGCAGATGAACATGATCCAGCGAGGACGTCCCTCCAATAGAGAGCAAAAATTACACACTCGACACGTCAATATGGCGGTTATGGCACCCCAGCCATCACAAATTTTTTGAAAGGATCAGAAACTCCGATTATCTTCAATCGAGAGGACCACCCACCCGCAGTATATCGACCAGGCATGCAGCCTTGGTACTCGACGCCCAAATTGGAGGCTACGCCATGACCAAGGTCTTCATGGACGGAGGTAGCGGCCTCAACATAATCTTTGCAGATACGCTACGTAGAATGAACAAATCAGTCGAAAATCTGCCAAAGTCCACAAGTACCTTCCACGGCATCGTCCCAGGCAAAGCAGTGCTCCCAGAAGGCACCATACAACTCGATGTTACGTTTGGAGATCCTACTCACTTCAGAACCGAGTCGATTGAGTTCGAAGTGGTTGATTGGAAGTCACAATACCATGCAATACTTGGGCGTCCCACTTTCGCTCGATTCATGGCCGTCCCACACTACGCGTACCTCAAGCTCAAAATGCCAGGACCAAAAGGAGTCATCACGATCAACGGGAACTTTCAAAGGTCAGATTCATGTGACCGTGACTTCAGCAAAATCTCAGAGATGTATGGGATGGAGCAATCATTCGCCAAACTCGAGGTTTCTAACGACCGCACACTTCTGCCAGAACACAAGAGGTCAGCATCCGACAGACAATTCAATGCAACCAATGACACAAAAAAGCATCAAGTGCACCCAACTGATCCCTCAAAAACAGTCAACATATCGTCGAGTCTTACTAGCGAACAGGAAAATTCGCTCGTCAAATTTCTTCGTAAAAACTGGGAAATATTCGCATGGTGCCCAGCTGATATGCCAGGTATCCCTAGGGAGTTCGCCGAGCATTCTCTACAACTCAAGTCAGGGTCTAGACTAGTCAAGCAGACTATGCGCCGTGTTTCCGATCCCAAAAGAGGTGCAATCGAGGCAGAAGTTGATAGGTTACTTGCTGCAAAGTTCGTTCGAGAAATTAAAAAGGCAGACTGGGTTGCTAACCCTGTACTGGTCGAAAAGAAGCACTCAGACACCCTGCAGATGTGTGTAGATTTTACAGCCCTAAACAAATGTTGTCCAAAAGATCACTTCCCATTACCACGAATCGATCAGATCATCGACTGAACAGCGGGATGCGCTCGGTTATCATTTTTGGATGCATATTCAGGATACCATCAAATTCGGATGAAAGAAGAAGACGAAGACAAAACAGCATTCATAACCCCACTCGGGGTCTACTGCTACACAACAATGCCTTTCGGGCTCAAAAACGCAGGCGCAACTTACCAACGCATGATGCAAAACTGTCTACAAGAACAGATAGGACGCAATGTTCAGGTCTACGTCGACGACATCGTCATCAAGACTGAAAAGGAGGACACATTAATCAGTGATCTACAGGAGACATTCAAGAATCTCAATCTATACAACATCAAGCTTAACCCTAAGAAATGCACATTCGGTGTCCCAGCTGGACAACTCTTGGGTTATTTAATATCTGCACGTGGAATCGAAGCAGATCCAGAAAAGATACAAGCTATACTCACAATGAATAGACCTACCAAACTCCATGAGGTACAGCAGCTAGCTGGTCGAGTAGCAGCACTCAGTCAATTCACCACCAAGCTAGGCGAAAAAAGCAATTCCATTTTACAAATTGATGAAGAAAGCAAACAAGTTCGAATGGACGGATGAAGCTGAAGCCGCTTTTCTCGAACTCAAAAAGATGCTCACAAGCCCGCCAATCCTCGTAGCACCTAAGGAAAATGAGCCACTCTACCTATACATCTCAGCCACCAACCGAGTGGTCAGCACCGTGCTGGCGGCCGACCGCATGGAAGAAGGACATAGTCAAGGCATACAGAGGCCAGTATATTATGTAAGTGAAGTTCTTTCCCCGTCCAAACAGCGGTACCCACAATATCAGAAATTGGCGTACGCCGTATTTATGACATCAAGAAAGCTGGTGTGGCGCCCGATCCAACTGCTATATAGTGATACTGTGTCTCCGGTTATCCGATACCAGCAGGCACACTATCAAAGCATAATAGAGAGATCAAGACTTGTGGAACAACTGGCACATCACAGACTCTACGACACAAATCATTATAGTTCAACTCTTATAATAGAGAAAGATAGCAAATGACAACCAGAGGTCACAGACCCAACATTACAACAAGCGGAAGCAATTTAAGTTGTTCTAAACAACAAGATCCAGATTATGGCCTAAGAGGCCTACAAATAAACATCCAGCGCCAGCTGTTCCGGGATGTCCCAAGCTGCCACCTGGGAACCCCAGACTACTCGTCGACATCCACAAAGAACCCACCTTCGAGGTCGGTGAAGTCCTCCTCTGAAACAAAACAAACGACGTTGAGTTCGACGAACTCGCAAGATTATATATAGAGTTTTAGCTCGATGAGGCTTTCAAAGTTTTATGGCTCTTTTGTATAAAGCTGATTTTATTTAGTAAAACAAGACTCCATGGCACCGTCTAATCAGAATACTTTTAAAAGAGGGGTAAGAAGTAACTCTTTTCTCTTGAATCACATTTCTCACCATTCATCACCATCATCAACATTGTACCTGTTCATCAAAGGCACCTCTCCGAATCACCCTCGAGGAAGCTCACCTTTCAATCTTGAGTGGTACCTCTAGTACCCAGTTTTAATCATTCCGTTAAAGTTATTCTATGATCTTACCTTCACTTCCCAAGTCGTCCATAACCGCGGACACGGCTTTTCGAAAAGATTTACCCTGCAGGGGTGTACAATGTTTGCCACGCGTACCGTCCGGCCCATTACCTGATCATTAGCTCTCTTCCTTGGAAAGCCGGCTGGGTAGGAGCGGTGTCGACTTCTCCCTCGTTAAGGACTAACCCAGGATCATCAGTGAGGACGGAGCAGCGGATCATCAACACCGTGCCCCGTGGCCACTCATTTTCCTAACACCACCATCCTCATCTCAGTTCATCCCACCATCATCACGCACGCGCAAATGGAAGCCCGAACTAGAGGACCCTGGCTAGTCCCGCCCGAGTTATTTAGTCTATGAGGGTTCCTGCACTGCGAATGCATAGGCCTCACGCATGGTTGCACGCTCAGTCTTGGTTCAAGAGGTATAGAACTCGCACCTAGGCGGCGAGAACGAGACAAAACACCACAACCACAGTGGCCTCTCATCCCCACCTTTAAGCATTTTATTATCCGTCACCACAATTTCTCCACCATCATTCTCATCGCATCACCTGTTATCAACATGAACCATCCATCGTATCGCTATGCAATTAACTAAGCATGGCTAAGCATCAACATAGCATAGTAAGTATCTCGGCCAGCAATACAATCCTATGGATAATAGGAGGGAAATAGGTATTGGCATCGGAATCTTAATGCAACTATAGGATACTCTAATCCAGTGAAATTGACATTTGGAACCGCATGCAATATTATAGTGGAGAAAATATTTGTGGAAACATAGGATAAGATATGCTCAGAGGGGGATTACGCTTGCCTGGATCAACGTGCTGGTAGTACGGCTCTTCACGATACTGTGGGGCACTTCCCCTCCTTTAACTACCGATGCACAACAATACCGGAGAGGAACAATCAAAACCACGGATAACATCGGTGCAATGCGCAAACACATGATGACATGACATTTTAAATCCCCGGGAGGGGGATGATGCAACTATTCAAGTTAAACGGAGTTCGGGTGCTTAGAGGGGTGCATCCCGGATAGACCGTGAATTTAGGTCATGAATTGTCTTACTTATTGATTACGGTAGTCGAGACCCTAGGATATAACTTGTAGATGCTATGACATGATCATGTGAGAGATGCAGGGTTTTGGCGATTTAATAAACATGATAACCAATTAAACGGTTGGTTCACGAATTTCCGGACATCTGGGTTTATTACACGCATTTTTCTGATGCTCCAGAATAATTACAAGTCATTACATCTTATTATTCCCCCTTCTAATTATCTCCTTTTACTATTGATGTTTAACAGCAAAGGAATTACTTAGCCAAAAGAAAAGAAGGAAAACAAGATAAAAGAAACAGTACACCACTTGGATGCTGGACCAAATCGGAAAATCCGAAATTTCCAAAATCGGAATATCCGGTGCACTGTAGTCTCGAAAATTTGGCTAAGGACGAGAGAGCAATCCAGTACTGGCGTACTTCGGAAATTCCGAACTTTGCAACCTCGGATTATCCGATTGCTACACAGGTGTGAAAATTCTAAGGACCAAACACGAGTGCGCACTGGATAGACTCGGAAAAACCGAATTCCGTGGCGCCGGATTATCCGAGCGAGAGGTCGAGCACGGCGGCGCACGGCTGCCTGCGGGCTACGGCGACTCAGAGGGCGAGGGGAGCAAGGGAGGTCACTGGGAGGAGAAGTAGCTCACCCTGGACCCGTGGACGTGCTCGGCGTGGTCGGGGACGCAGCAACGGCGGCGAATCGCTCCCGGCGGTGCTCGGACGGCCGCGGGGAAGACGGCGATGGCGGCGGCGATTCTTGGAGTCCCTGCTCGATTCCTCTGGCGGAGAGGAAACATGCGACGCGGCGAAGCCGGTGATGGTCTTCGATTCGTAAGGGAGCACTCAATCAGCGGCGAGACGGCGGCGGAGCTCGGCGGCCATGGTGCTCGTGGAGAAGAGAAAAGGGGAGTCGAGGGAGCAGGTGAGCGGAGGAATCGGTGAGAGGGGCAGTGCGGCCTCGTGTGCCCTTCTTCTGTAAGAGAGAGGCAGAGCAAGGGGGCCCGGCGCGGCATGGCCACGGCGTCGATCGACAGGGCGGCATGGCGCCAGTGGAGAGGAGAGAGACGACGGCAAAATTGCGAAGAACCCCTGCAGCTTTTGTGTCTATCACGGATTAGTCCTTTTTCTTTAAAAGAAAAACAGCAGCACCTCTCTAGATTTAATTAAGGCACTAAATCATTTTAGAAAAATATGAAATAATTTGAGTGGCCTTTTTATACCATGAGGAAGCTCCACAAAATTTGGCGCCTCCAAATAAAATGTTTCGAACTCCTTTTGTTTAGAAAGGTGGATAGGGCATTTTTCTAAATTCGAAGGTGTTGCTCCTTTAACAATTTGGAGCAAGTGCAAAAATATTGTTTTGGAGCTCTTGGAACTTCCTTGACAAATAGGAGATGTCAGAGTAATTTTAGTTTGCAAGATTGAGTGCCTTCGTTGTTTTGAAATTTGTTGAAGCACAAATTGGCATCTGATTTGGAAGTGGTGCCAAACCACCACAATTCCCTAGCAACTACCACAATTCCCTAGCACAATTCCCTAGCACAATAACATGATGCATGATGCCATGATGCAATGAACACAAAAGTGGAAAATTTACACCGGTTTTTTTTAGGTTCTCAAACTTCGGGCTGTTACAATTCTACCCCCCTTACAGGAATCTCGTCCCGAGATTCTAAGGTTGCGGAAAGAAGTCGGGATACTCATCACGAAGACTAGACTCTCTTTCCCAAGTTGCTTCTTCCTCGGAATGGTGCGACCATTGGACCTTGAGGAACTTGGTAGTCTTGTTACGGGTCTTCCTTTCAGCTTCATCCAGGACACGGATAGGATGCTCGCGATAGGTAAGATCTTCCTGGAGATCTAGCTCCTCGTGATTGACCCCATGGATAGGATCCTTGAAACACCGGCGAAGTTGAGAGACATGAAACACATCATGTACATTTGGGAATTTGACCGGTAACTCCAATTGATAAGAAAGATCTCCTCGCTTGGCCAGAACGGTGAAAGGGCCAACATAGCGAGGTGCCAATTTCCCTTTGATTCCGAAGCGGCGAACGCCACGAAGGGGAGAGATGCGGAGATAAGCCTTATCACCAATTTCATAGTGAATCTCCTGATGATGCTTATCATAGTAGCTTTTCTGCCTAGACTGAGCAATCTTCAGATTCTCTCTTATGATTCGAACCTTCTCCTCAGCTTCATTGATCATATCCGGACCAAAGAGTGCCCTCTCTCCAGTCTCGGACCAATTTAGCGGAGTGCGGCATTTTCTTCCATATAAACCTCGAATGGAGCCATGCCCAGACTAGCTTGATAGCTGTTGTTGTAGGAGAATTCCGCGAAAGGAAGGTACTTTTCCCAATCCTTGCCAAAAGAGATGACACATGCCCTAAGCATGTCTTCCAGAACTTGGTTCACTCTTTCGGTCTGACCATCAGTTTGGGGATGGAAAGCGGTGCTGAAGTTCAGACGAGTTCCCATAGCAGTTTGGAAACTAGTCCAAAACTTGGAGGTGAATAGGCTTCCACGATCAGAAATTATCTTCTTGGGAATGCCGTGAAGGACGACGATACGAGAGGTATACAGGTCTGCCAACTTGGTAGCTGTAACGTCCACACGAACGGGGAGGAAGTGAGCCACTTTTGATAGTCGACCAATGATGACCCAAATGGCATCGTTTCCCTTTGGAGACTTCGGCAGACCGGTAATAAAGTCCATACCAATTTCATCCCATTTCCACTCGGGAATAGCAATAGGGCGAAGAGTGCCGGTAGGCCTTTGATGTTCAGCCTTTACCCGTCGACAGGTGTCGCATTCAGCCACATACCTAGCAATTTCTCGCTTCATCCGAGTCCACCAGAATTGTGGTCGAAGGTCTTGGTACATCTTGGTACTACCGGGATGAATAGAGAGAGGAGATTCATGAGCTTCTTGGAGGATCAGCCCTCTCAACTTTTGTTTCTTTGGCACAACCAAGCGGTCACCAAAATAAACAACTTCGGATTCATTGACAGAAAAACTTTTTGCCTTCCCGCTAGCAATGTTCTCCTTGATTTTTAGAATACCCTTGTCACGAGTTTGAGCATCCTTAATCTGGTCTACAAGAGTAGATTTGATGTCCAGATTTGCAAGGTAGCCAGAGGGAACAATTTCTAAGTTCAAACGAGAGAACTCTTCATAGAGGGCAGGTTGGGCCTCTTCAATCATCAGATTGTTGCAATAAGACTTCCGACTCAGCGCGTCAGCCACGACGTTTGCTTTGCCGGGTTGATAGTTCAGACTCACATTATAGTCCGTGATTAACTCCAACCAACGCCTTTGCCTGAGATTTAAATCCGGCTGGGTGAAGAGGTACTTCAAACTCTTGTGATCCGAGAATATCTCACAACGGTTACCAAACAGGTATGGTCTCCATTGCTTCAAAGCATAAACCACAGCGGCAAGTTCTAGATCATGAGTTGGGTAATTGTGCTCATGCAGCTTCAATTGGCGGGAAGCATATGCTACCACATGGCCATCTCGCATCAATACACAACCCAAGCCTTGAAGAGAGGCGTCACAGAAGACGACGAAATCCTTGCTTGTGTCCGGCAGGACAAGCACAGGAGCGGATGTGAGTTTGGCTTTGAGTGTTTTGAAGCTCTCTTCAGCTTCGGCCGTCCATACGAACTTCTTATCCTTCTTGAGAAGGTCAGTTAAAGCCTTGGCTATCTTAGAGAAACCTTCGATGAATCGGCAGTAATAACCTGCCAATCCGAGAAAGCTTCGAATGTCCTTGACTGACATGGAGTTTTCCAATCCAAAATGGACTGAATCTTGTCAGGAATGACTTCCACACCATTTGCGGATACCAAAACTCACACTTGGAGAGCTTGGCATAGAGGCGGTGTTCTCGAAGTCGTGTCAGAACCAAACGAAGATGTTCGGCATGCTCTTCATCGGTTTTGGAATAAACGAGGATGTCATCAATGTAAACGACGACAAACTTGTCAAGATAATCCATGAAAACAGAGTTCATGAGCCTCATGAAAGTAGCTGCAGCATTGGTGAGGCCAAAGGACATGACGGTATACTCATATGAGCCATAACGAGTAACAAATGCCGTCTTCGGAATATCCTCCTTTCTTATTTTTATCTGATGGTAGCCTGACCTCAGATCCATCTTGGAGAATACGGTTGCACCAGCTAATTGATCCAACAGATCATTGATGCGAGGAATAGGATACTTGTTCTTGATTGTCACCGCATTCAACGGTCGATAGTCGGAGACTAGACGAGGCACGGTAGAATCCCTCTTCTTTACAAAGAGTACCGGACAACCCCAAGGTGAACTGCTAGGCTGGATGAAATCCTTCGCTAACAGCTGATCAATTTGCTCTTTCAACAGAGCCAACTCTTCCACCGGCATACGGTAGGGCTTCTTGGAAATTGGAGCAGTACCGGGAAGTAGATCTATGACAAACTCCACACTTCGGTCAGGAGGCATGCCAGGCAACTCTTCCGGGAACACATCCGGGAAGTCACACACCACGTGTATGTCCTGGATATCAGGAGGGGTTTCGCCTTCCATAAAGCAAAGAGGATCTCAGGTGAGTTGGGTATGACTGAGGATGGAGGCCTTGATAGTGCAGACCAATACTTCACATGTCACCGGAAGAATTAGTCACGGTGACGGTCTTGGCAGCACAGTCGAGGTTAGCCTGGTACTTGGCTAGCCAGTTCATGCCCTGTATGACATCAATGCCACTTGACCTCAGAGCTACCAAGGCGAAAGGAAAGGAGTAGTAACCGATAGTAATCTGAACTTCAGGAGTAACCCCATCGGTTTGCCATTTGGAGCCAGGAGTGGAGATCTCCAATGGACGCCTCATTTTCTCAAACGGTATTTTGTGCTCTTTTGCAAAAGCTATGGATATGAATGAATGCGATGCTCCAGAATCAAACAAAACTGTAGCACGATTACTGTTGATCCGTAACTCACCCATGAGGACACCGGGGTCCTCTTCAGCTTCTTCAGCAGAGATGTGGTTCAGGCGACCACGCACAATAGGTCCAGCCTTGCCAGCTGGAGTGGCAGGGGCTCGTGCAGGAGTTATCGCGAGAGGTGCCTTCTGGGGGCACTCCCTGGAGTAGTGGCCAGCCTGGCCACAGGTGTAGCAAGTGACTCCAGGTGGAGCAGGTAGCATAGGACGGTACCCACTTCCGCCTACCCCAAGTGTCGAAGTAGTGGGGCGCGGAGGAGGTGGCCTATATCCTGCGGCTCTTGGCATGAATGCAGCACGAGGTACGGCGCTGTAGGGGACAAACACCCTGCGCTTCTTGCTCTCAGAACCCGAGGAACTCTGGTGATCCCCATGTGCGGGCCTCTTGGAAGCTTCAAGTTCTTTTCTTCCTTGCTCGAGAGTGAAAGCCTGGTTGAACAGCTCCTGATAGGTCTGGAACCTGAAGGGCAACAACTCATAGCGGAGCTGCGGAGTCAGACCCTTGCGGAACAGCTCTTGCTTGTCAACATCATTGGTCACGTCCCTTGGGGCGTAACGAGAGAGATGGTTGAACTCACGACCATAAGTGCGGAGGTCCATCCGTCCCTGTTGCAAGTCCAGGAACTCCCTCCTCTTCAAGTCCATGATCGGCTGAGGAATGTACTCCGCACGGAAGGCAGTGCGAAAATCAGCCCAGGTGAAGACATGGTTGGCTGGAAACAAGGCCACATGGCTCTCCCACCAACAGCCAGCAGCACCAACCAGGAGGTAGGTGGCAAAGTTGACTTGCTCCGCCAATGGGACATGAAGCGCGGAGAACTTGCGCTCCAGAGCACGAAGCCAATCATCAGCTTCCAGTGGCTCCTTAGCATCAGCAAAGGTGGGTGGCTGAGCGCAGGAACTCAGTGAGAGTGTTGCACTCGTTCCTCCGTGCATTCTGCTGCACCAACTGTTCCAGCAAGCGCTCATTGCGCCCACGGTTCTCCTCAATGGCCATCAAGACCTCAGCCATCGAGGGTGGTGGCGGCAGATCATTCTCATCATCATTGTGGTTACCGTGACCACCACGGCCTCCACGGCCTCCTCGAGCCATTCTGGAGATTTGACAATGACACGGTTAGTATCTTTCTCCGAATAGTCAAACAATAGCATTAGCGTCTACACAAGTACACAGACTAGGGACGATAATACTTTGCGAGAAGGAAAACAACAAGATAGAACTTGGGTCAAAGATCAGCATCATGTGCTACTAGTGAGAGTTAAGAAATCACAACTTAACACACTCTAGTTGGCACAATCCGGGACCTTATGTTCAAATCCTTGGGTTAAAACCCAAAGAAAGGATCAAATGATTTGACTCGGTAGAAACATCTGAGTTGACTTGGGATTACAACGCAGCGGGAGCAACGTGACACATAACACTAAAGGTCGAACCCAACCCACGTTTCTAATCATTTTGAAGTAACAGACGGGGAGTAAAACCTTTAAACTCAAATCGAGATAAGATTGCTCCGAGATTAGAGGGTAACCAGATAAGGAGTAAAAAGAATCCTAAGATGGTTTTCACAACTCATTTTTAGGTTAAAATATTTTCACAAACACTAGACTCAACATCGACCAGTAGGAGGGTTTCCTACAGGCAGTACTGCTCTGATACCAACTTGTGGCGCCCCGATCCGACTGCTATACAGTGATACTGTGTCTCCGGTTATCCGATACCAGCAGGCACACTATCAAAGCATAATAGAGAGATCAAGACTTGTGGAACAACTGGCACATCACAGACTCTACGACACAAATCATTATAGTTCAACTCTTATAATAGAGAAAGATAGCAAATGACAACCAGAGGTCACAGACCCAACATTACAACAAGCGGAAGCAATTTAAGTTGTTCTAAACAACAAGATCCAGATTATGGCCTAAGAGGCCTACAAATAAACATCCAGCGCCAGCTGTTCCGGGATGTCCCAAGCTGCCACCTGGGAACCCCAGACTACTCGTCGACGTCCACAAAGAACCCACCTTCGAGGTCGGTGAAGTCCTCCTCTGAAACAAAACAAACAACGTTGAGTTCGACGAACTCGCAAGATTATATATAGAGCTTTAGCTCGATGAGGCTTTCAAAGTTTTATGTCTCTTTTGCATAAAGCTGATTTTATTTAGTAAAACAAGACTCCATGGCACCGTCTAATCAGAATACTTTTAAAAGAGGGGTAAGAAGTAACTCTTTTCTCTTGAATCACATTTCTCACCATTCATCACCATCATCAACATTGTACCTGTTCATCAAAGGCACCTCCCCGAATCACCCTCGAGGAAGCTCACCTTTCAATCTTGAGTGGTACCTCTAGTACCCAGTTTTTAATCATTCCGTTAAAGTTATTCTATGATCTTACCTTCACTTCCCAAGTCGTCCATAACCACGGACACGGCTTTTCGAAAAGATTTACCCTGCAGGGGTGTACAATGTTTGCCACGTGTACCGTCCGGCCCATTACCTGATCATTAGCTCTCTTCCTTGGAAAGCCGGCTGGGTGGGAGCGGTGTCGACTTCTCCCTCGTTAAGGACTAACCCAGGATCATCAGTGAGGACGGAGCAGCGGATCATCAACACCGTGCCCCGTGGCCACTCATTTTCCTAACACCACCATCCTCATCTCTGTTCATCCCACCATCATCACGCACGCACAAATGGAAGCCCGAACTAGAGGACCCTGGCTAGTCCCGCCCGAGTTATTTAGTCTATGAGGTTTCCTGCACTGCGAATGCATAGGCCTCACGCATGGTTGCACGCTCAGTCTTGGTTCAAGAGGTATAGAACTCGCACCTAGGCGGCGAGAACGAGACAAAACACCACAACCACAGTGGCCTCTCATCCCCACCTTTAAGCATTTTATTATCCGTCACCACAATTTCTCCACCATCATTCTCATCGCATCACCTGTTATCAACATGAACCATCCATCGTATCGCTATGCAATTAACTAAGCATGGCTAAGCATCAACATAGCATAGTAAGTATCTCGGCCAGCAATACAATCCTATGGATAATAGGAGGGAAACAGGTATTGGCATCAGAATCTTAATGCAACTATAGGATACTCTAATCCACTGAAATTGACATTTGGAACCGCATGCAATATTATAGTGGAGAAAATATTTGCGGAAACATAGGATAAGATATGCTCAGAGGGGGGATTACGCTTGCCTGGATCAACGTGCTGGTAGTACGGCTCTTCACGATACTGTGGGGGCACTTCCCCTCCTTTAACTACCGATGCACAACAATACCGGAGAGGAACAATCAAAACCACGGATAACATCGGTGCAATGCGCAAACACATGATGACATGACATTTTAAATCCCCGGGAGGGGGATGATGCAACTATTCAAGTTAAACGGAGTTCGGGTGCTTAGAGGGGTGCATCCCGGATAGACCGTGAATTTAGGTCATGAATTGTCTTACTTATTGATTACGGTAGTCGAGAACCTAGGATATAACTTGTAGATGCTATGACATGATCATGTGAGAGATGCAGGGTTTTGGCGATTTAATAAACATGATAACCAATTAAACGGTTGGTTCACGAATTTCCGGACATCTGGGTGTATTACACGCATTTTTCTGATGCTCCAGAATAATTACAAGTCATTACATCTTATTATTCCCCCTTCTAATTATCTCCTTTTACTATTGATGTTTAACAGCAAAGGAATTACTTAGCCAAAAGAAAAGAAGGAAAACAAGATAAAAGAAACAGTACACCACTTGGATGCTAGACCAAATCGGAAAATCCGAAATTTTCAAAATCGGAATATCCGGTGCACTGTAGACTCGAAAATTTGGCTAAGGGCGAGAGAGCAATCCAGTACTGGCGTACTTCGGAAATTCCGAACTTTGCAACCTCGGATTATCCGATTGCTACACAGGTGTGAAAATTCTAAGGACCAAACACGAGTGCGCACTGGATAGACTCGGAAAAACCGAATTCCGTGGCGCCGGATTATCCGAGCGAGAGGTCGAGCACGGCGGCGCACGGCTGCCTGCGGGCTACGGCGACTCAGAGGGCGAGGGGAGCAAGGGAGGTCACTGGGAGGAGCAGTAGCTCACCCTGGACCCGTGGACGTGCTCGGCGTGGTCGGGGACGCAGCAACGGCGGCGAATCACTCCCGGCGGTGCTCGGACAGCCGCGGGGAAGACGGCGATGGCGGCGGCGATTCTTGGAGTCCCTGCTCGATTCCTCTGGAGGAGAGGAAACAGGCGACGCGGCGAAGCCGGTGATGGTCTTCGATTCGTAAGGGGAGCACTCAATCAGCGGCGAGACGGCGGCGGAGCTCGGCGGCCATGGTGCTCGTGGAGAAGAGAAAAGGGGAGTCGAGGGAGCAGGTGAGCGGAGGAATCGGTGAGAGGGGCAATGCGGCCTCGTGTGCCCTTCTTTTGTAAGAGAGAGGCAGAGCAAGGGGGCTCGGCGCGGCATGGCCACGGCGTCGATCGACAGGGAGGCATGGCGCCAGTGGAGAGGAGAGAGACGACGGCGAAATTGCGATGAACCCCCTGCAGCTTTTGTGTCTATCACGGATTAGTCCTTTTTCTTTAAAAGAAAAACAGCAGCACCTCTCTAGATTTAATTAAGGCACTAAATCATTTTAGAAAAATATGAAATAATTTGAGTGGCCTTTTTATACCATGAGGAAGCTCCACAAAATTTGGCGCCTCCAAATAAAATGTTTCGAACTCCTTTTGTTTAGAAAGGTGGATAGGGCATTTTTCTAAATTCGAAGGTGTTGCTCCTTTAACAATTTGGAGCAAGTGCAAAAATATTGTTTTGGAGCTCTTGGAACTTCCTTGACAAATAGGAGATGTCAGAGTAATTTTAGTTTGCAAGATTGAGTGCCTTCGTTGTTTTGAAATTTGTTGAAGCACAAATTGGCATCTGATTTGGAAGTGGTGCCAAACCACCACAATTCCCTAGCAACTACCACAATTCCCTAGCACAATTCCCTAGCACAATAACATGATGCATGATGCCATGATGCAATGAACACAAAAGTGGAAAATTTACACCGGTTTTTTTAGGTTCTCAAACTTCGGGCTGTTACAGTTGGCGCACTACTTCACAGAACACCCGATAACGGTGGTCAATAAATCAGCGATTGGAGACGTCCTCACAAACCCCAACGCAACGGGGCGCGTAGCAAAATGGCTCATCGAGCTAGGACCATTAGGAATCAAGTACGAACACCCGAAAGCCATCAAATCACAAGTCCTACCCGATTTTCATACCGAGTGGATAGAAGCTCAATTGCCAGGAGTACCTGATGTATCAAATTCCTGGACAATGTATTTCGATGGGTCCAAAAAGAATGAAGGAGCAGGAGCGGGCGTCATACTCATATCACCAAAAGGCGACAAGCTGCGCTATATCTTGCAAATGGGTTTCGAGTTCCCATCAAACAACGAGGCCGAATACGAAGGTCTAATCCATGGCATGCGCATGGCAAAAGCCATGGGATGCACTCGACTAATGATTTATGGCGACTCTAACTTAGTTGTGCAGCAAACAATGAAGGCCTGTGATGCAATCGCAGACAACATGATCGCTTATCGGGATTTGTACAACATAATGGAGGACAGCTTCGATGGCTGTGAACTACGACACATAGGGAGAGAAAGCAATGAAGAGGCTGACAAATTAGCCAACATTGCTTCCACAAAAGCACCAGTCCCGCCGGGTGTTTTCTTTGAACGAATAGAACGTAGGCCAATCGACAAACGACCATCGACTAGGACAGCAGCTACAGACAAAAGCAAAGCGCCAAACACAGAGGATCCTCCGATTGAGGTACTTCTCATTGAGCCAATATGGACTCAACCTTTTCTCGCATACATACTTCGCAATGAACTACCAGAAGATACAAACGAGGCCAGACGTGTCACTCGACGAGCAAAAGCATACACCATCATAAACAGTGAGTTGTACAAACGCAGCACCTCAGGTATGTTCCAAAGATGCATTGCACTCGAAGATGGCAAGGATCTCCTTCGGGACATTCATGCCGGTACTTGCGGGCACCACGCGGGAAGTCGATCACTCGCAGCCAAAGCCTTCCGAGCAGGGTTTTACTGGCCTACAGCGCTAAGGGATGCAGAGGACATAGTCAAAAGATGTATTGGTTGCCAGAAGTTCGCTTCCAAGCCACATGCACCCGCATCAGCGCTAAAAACCATACCATTAGCATGGCCTTTTGCCCAATGGGGACTTGACATGGTGGGACCACTGAAGAAATCATCAAAAGGAGGTCATACTCACTTGCTAGTGGCAGTCGACAAATTCACCAAATGGATCGAAGCTATCCCCATCGCAAGCTCAACAGCTTCTACGGCAGTTCGTTTCATACAATCGATCATGTATCGATTTGGAGTAATGGATAGCATCATCACTGATAATGGTACAAACTTCACAGCGGAAGAGTTCAAATCCTTTTACAAGGAACAAAACATCAAACTAAACTACGCCTCTGTGGCGCATCCACAATCCAATGGGCAGGTTGAAAAGGCCAATGGACTCGTATGCAGTGGCATCAAAAAGAGACTCTTAGTACCACTCAAAAGGGCCACAGGTGCACGGGTAGATGAACTTCCATCAGTATTATGGAGCTTACGGACCACCCCAAACGCCTCCACACAGTATACACCGTTCTTCATGGTCTATGGTGCGGAGGCAGTATTACCATCTGACGACAAGTTTAATGCACCACGAGTGGAAGCATATGAAGAAAACGACGCGAACAAGGCACTCGAAGATGCAGCCGATTTGCTGGAAGAAGAACGCAATAAGGCTTTGGCACGAACAGCCGTTTATCAACAAGACCTCCGCAACTACCATAGTCGTCGATTACGCACACGGTCCTTCATGGTGGGAGACTTGGTGCTCCGGGAGAAACAGAAGAAAGTCCATAAACTTGCATCACCTTGGGAAGGACCTTACATTGTCACAGAAGTCATCGAAGGAGGAGCCTATCGATTGAAGAACGCAAAGACGGGCGAAGTAGCATCAAACCCATGGAACGTGGCGCACCTGCGTCGGTTCTATGCATAGATCTTTTAACCTCATATGTATTAGCACATAAGGCCAAAATATCAGCAAGTTTCAGACGCAGTCTTTTCCCTTACCAGGGTACCTAAGGGGACTGGAAGGTTTTAATGAGGCGGCTTGCTGATCGAACACATATTTCGAATAACGATACATGTTCCTCCATATTTCTCATATATGCTTTTACACTACTCAGCAATCGGGGACTCGATCATAAAAACATAAGCATCAAAATTCTAGCTCAAAAATCAGTGAACACAAAGACTTACAGCCCACTCGACATACTCGGGGGCTGGGTCAAACAGACAACCCAAACCCCACTCGACATGCTCGGGGGCTGAGTCAAACAGGAAACACAAACCCACTCGAAAAACTCGGGACCTGGCACAAATCAAAAACACAGATGTGTTACCCGAGGACTACCTTGGTTATACCATGATAAGTCAGGTCCAAAATAAAAACGGCGTCTTCTGCGGTAAAAATCTGAACATTGGGCCCACACCGACATGTCTTGTCAAAGCGGCGAGTGCGCGCCTAAGATGTCATGATTGACGTCAGGTGTAAAGTTAGCATTCACATTCGTTTGAAGGATTCGAGACTACAATCGACACAGGGATTCGACTAGCAAAGGTACTCCCATGGGAGCGTATCAAAAAATTTCTTGCGATTGATCAAAAAAGAGCAAAATTATTGAGATTATCCTCTACTTCAAGCGAAATAAAGCATAATCTCGGGGCTACTCCCATGGGAGCGCTGACGCGCTCCTGTATATTTCAAAGACAAAATATTTCGATTGACAAAAAGCATTATAGAAGGATGATTTGAGATTGTCCTCTATTGCAAGACAATAAACCACAATCTCGGGGGCTACTCCCATGGGAGCGCTGTCGCGCTCCCATAGATTTCCAAACAAGGTAAGAAAATTCACTCGAATACAGGCTCGATTGAAAGCATTAAGTACTTCACAAAACAAAGAATCAAACTTCATAAATTCCCGAACTATGCCAATCGCAGATGTTTCGGATGCTGCATACGCAAATGCAAAGGTAAGACCCGCCGAGCAATCGAGATGGGCCGAGGGACGCTCCAACAGTGTTTTACCTTGAAATTTTTCCGTGTCAACAGACATGATGAAAATCCTGACGGACGCGTTAGGTATCAAAAGTTAAACTGCAGAACGAATCAGTAAGACCTACAACGGCCTGAGTCGAGTCTGTCCAGTATGTTCCAGCTTCGAGTCCGGGGACTCGAACCTGATTGAAGGCTAGTATGGTTTCGCCCGAATGTGCGGTTAACTGATTTTTCGAGTGAGTCAGGCCTACTATGTCAATATCCCTAGGCAAAAATTGCAAAAGTGTTCCAGCTTCGAGTCCGGGGACTCGAACCTAATTGAAGGCTAGTATGGTTTCGCCCGAATGTGCGGTTAACTGAGCTTGATTTTCGAGTGAGTCAGGCCTACTATGTCAATATCCCTAGGCAAAAATTGCAAAAGTGTTCCAGCTTCGAGTCCGGGGACTCGAACCTGATTGAAGGCTAGTATGGTTTCGCCCGAATGTGCGGTTAACTGAGCTCGATTTTTCGAGTGAGTCAGGCCTACTATGTTAATATCCCTAGGCAAAATCTTTCGACTGCGTTCCAGGCTCGAATCCTGGGACTCGAGTTTGACTGAAGATTAGTAAGGTTTTTTGCTCAAGTAAGCAGTTAGCTGAGCTCGGTATTCGAGTGAGTCAGGCCTACTATGTTAATATCCTTTGGTTCACATACGCATACAATCGAAACAAATTAAGAGTAGAAGGACTACGTCGGATCAGGAGTATAAAAGCAAAGACTATGACGTGCACGATGAAGGGAGCACATGCTCGATTCTTCGAGTCAAGCAAGTACTCGGGGGCTAATGACGAGGTTATGCTCTGCGGGTACCTCAGCTTAAGGGTACCTGGCGCACGTGATGATCAAAGAAGCCCAAAGATTAATCGAAGCCCATGAAGGAAGGCCTAAAACGAAGAGTGTTTTCCAAGTTAGATCAAGTTATAGTCGGTTAAGGCTTTCCATATATGTAACCTTGGTCGGTTATATTTCCCGAGACCCAGCCTCCTATATAAAGGCTGGGAGGGTGATCGATCGGGGCAAGCAATCCATAGCCACCAGAACCTCGATGAGATCAGCTGCTCGCCGAACCCTTGTAACCCTCATATTCATACCATAAACACAGACAAGCAGGAAGTAGGGATTTTACCTCACTCGAGGGCCCTGAATCTGGGTAAATCCAGCTTGTCAGCCGTCGATTCCACCGATACTACGCGTTCTCTACTACACAATCAACCCTAAGTATAGCAACCATGGGAATTGCCGAGGGCACACCTCGATAGTCACCCTCGTAAGGCTAGCGTGGTTGCTCTCACTCCCACATCATACTCTTTCTTTTACCCCCAGATAAAGGATGTTGGGCGGTACTGTGTCACTCAATACCTATGCCGTGTCACATCGGCCATCCCGTACCCACATACATCATACTTCAAAGTATGACAAATCACAAAAGCTCCAACACAACGGTAAATGCATAGCAAATCATCTCACACCATAATATTCACCACAAAGGTATTACATAGATGACCGTAATCATGTTTGGCAGCTCATACGGTACTAATTAGTGAAGCTCAAGAGAGAGGAGAGATACAAAAGTTACCACCACAAACCCAAGTCCAGGGGGTGGACTACTCCCCTTCATCATGGTGATGATGGTGGAGAAGTTCTTGCTGTAGATGTTGATGATGAACACGCCGGAGGGGGGTAGAGCCCTCCGGAGGTGACTCCGGCGGTGTTTCCCCCCTCCGATCTTCTCCGGCGGCAGCCTTCTGACTCTCTGTTTCGTGGTTCTGTGTTTCTCCGCCGCCTCCTTCCAGAGAACGTCGGGGGACAATTTTTTATAGGCGTTTTTAGGTCACGACTAGGTCGGTGGAGAAAAGATCAACGGCGGCGGAGCTCCGAGGCCCAAAATAGGTAGGCCCACGCGGCCAAGATTTTAGGCCGCGTGGGGCCCTCTCATTTCCAGCTGGTTGGGCTTCTGGCCTTCATTTTGATCCCATTGCGTTCGTCTCGAAAATTCTGAAGCGTGCTCTCTGACCTTGCCCTTTTTGGAGTCCCGAAGCTCCCGAAAAGTCTGAAACACTAAAAAAGATGTTTTCTGAAAAACAGGGTTAATTCCAAATAAATGGGAAAACTATGAAGTATTCCCAAAATCATTATAAAACATTGATATAACCCTTATATGATGCAAATATTATTGGAATAGAAGTAAAATAATGCAAAGTTCATGTATGCATTTTACATGCATCAACATCCCCAAGCTTAACCCATGCTCGTCCCGAGTATGAAGGTGATAAAACTAACATGGACTTTGCATTTTAATACTAACAATGGATATCAAAGATGATTACTATTGCTACATAAAGTCAAATGATTCATTCTTAAAAGGAGTAGCAATATGCAAGATAGTTTATGAAGTGATATCAAGTATTCAATGCAAGGATGTTCAATGATAGTTCACAAAGTGTAACATAACAGATAGTAGTATGGACCACATGTATGCATAATGATAAGTATGGACATCCTACATTGGTCATAGAGTGATGATGAAAATCTGAATATTATAGGTGGACACTTTGGAAAGATGTATAAGTGAGTAGAGGTAAAGCATGCATAAGTTTCATCTAACCTCCAAACTCTTCTACTTAAGTTAATGATTGCAATGTGGTAATACTTGGTGTCAAGCTCTCATTCCCCTATCATAGCATCTTGAATGATTATAGTTTAATGTGAGAGCAAATATGAGTAGTGTGCTTGACAAAGTAAAGGTTAGGTGTCTCATGCCCCTTGAATACAAGTACCTACACCATAATTACTCAACTTAGGAAACAAAGCAAGTTCAAGTTATATATCATTGTAAGTAATAATAGTATCATCAAGAGCGTCAACTGGGGTACCTCTTGTCCCAGGATATGGAACAAGCCCATATCAAAATGACAAGACAAACAAACAAGATGAACAACCTCAACACCCTTTTTATTTACCATTGGAATAGCTATTTATTATAAGGTGTATCACAGACGGTTCACCATAGCATGTAAGTAAATTTTCACCATGAATGATGCATGGCTTAGATTAGCGGCCCAGGCGTCTCTCTAACCATTTATACAAACTCATTTAAACTACTTCATTTCCACCTCATTTCACCATGATAGGCATCCATAAACAAAAGTACATGATATCAACTAAATGAGATGAAGGAGCATGTTGAAAGCTTTGCATGTGACAGCACATATGGGCTAACTCCCAACCTCGAACATTTATCAAGCCACTAGCATCATAATCTTAATCACAATGGGTCATGTTTTATTTATTGCAATGATAGTTCTATAACCAACTTTTCCCATGTCAATCAATAACATAATCATTTTCATTCAGAGGTATAGATAACACAAATATCATGATGAACATACTCGGAATAGCATATAGCTAGTAGGTAGATATGGTGCACTCACTGGAATAACTTTGGTTGAAGGTGTTGGAAACAAGTTTTGACTTGTTGGAATGTTTGGGCTAGCAAAAGGGAGAAAGTTGACCATCTAGATGCATGCATGAGTGTCCATAGAACTAACTAATCCATGTTAAACCAAGTAAAATAACAATCAGCACCAAAACATGAATAAGTGATAGCTCTTCAAAAAGGATTTGCAAACTATTACTCATAAACAAGCTCATGAATCATGCAACTATATGTATCATTAAAAATCAACTCAAACATCCTTTTCCCAATCTTATAAAAGCATCCAACATATTTCAACCCATATTTCCAGTAGATCTCCCATATATAAATGATAGTGTGGTGGTCTCTCAAAGAGTCAAACCAAAACAAACAAAAAGACGCTCCAAGTTTATGCGATAAAGTGTTTCGATCGAAAAACAGAATTTGGACGTGTGCAAACCAAGAGTGTGTAGGTCCAGTGGTGCGTACCATGGTCAGGTACGTGCATGATTTTTTTCAAATTTTTATGATAAGTTTTCAAATTGTTCAATTTTTTTCGAAAATACCGGGAGCATATGCTCCCGGGAGCCAATGCGAATTTCTGCTATCTTTGCCCTTACTTACAGTACAATATTGTTGATGGCAGTGTGAGTGTTTTGCAAGAGGTGAGCCTCATAGAGCTGATTATTGTTCATCTTATTAGCCATAGTATATATTGTTGAAAATTGTACATACTCTTGGCTTGTTAGATACATTCTCTTCGGCTTCATCGATCAATATTTTCTATATTTATTTGCTTTGGAGCAAGGTCTGAATTTCGTTTCATGTCGCCTTCAGCTTTATTGGCATTCGTTTGTTGCCACCAATGTTCATAATTTCGCTGTAACCAATGTTGACGGGACAGCCGCGGCCCAGCTCCGTCGGAAACGGTCAAACCGCGATTATTTTGTCGCCTAACTCGTGCCGTTAACATAGAGGGGTGTGTCCGATGTGTCGTTGTGTACTAGTGCCTCCAATTAGTGTGGAGCGTTGTGAGTATCTAATGCTGCAGGCCTTCGTTGCGGGCTGGCGAATTTGCCAGTCACGAGACCGAAAGAAGATGGTCTGCATCTGATAATTGTTCTGGATGGGCTTGTTCAGGTACTCAGCGTGTTTGGGGTGATCCTAGGGACGAGAAAACAATGTTAAATAGTCAGGCTAAGACGAAGGGGATGAATGTGAACTATGTTAGGTAGGTGATCAACCTTGATATGGCCTTTGAGGTGCTCGGCCTCCAAGATAATGCTCTGGGTTTCCTGATCCCACTGTGTGTCACTAAGGTCTTTGAGCTAGCTAATCATGATCCACCTAACCTTACACTTCCTAAGGTGTTTGTACACCTAAGTGGAGGTGACCTCTTGGCCACAGAACTGGAAAATCAGCTTGTCACCAGTCTTGAGGTTCTCACTCCGGTCTAGATGATGTCGACCATCTTGTTCAGCGGGAAGGTGGACAAGAACGGAGCCCACTTCATGGTCGTCCCCGTCTTGTTCTTCTTGCTCATGTCCATGGCACACTGGAGATCATGCTAACCTCCTGGCAGATCGACCATCCCAGAAGACAAGCGAGTGCCATGGAAATCTTCCTCTTGGGTGACAGACACCTCGAACATCTGAGAGTCAGGGACCAAGGACAAGGCGAGGTCTGGCTGGCTTTCTGTCAGCGCTTGCGAAAACTGATCGGTGGTAAAGTCATAATGAGCAACACAACAGTATGAAGATCTACCACGACATCATAATGAGCTAGGACAACTTGAGTACACAAGAAATTCTATCACGGAAAAATGTGGTGGTGAGCGGAGGGGATGATATCGAGCTTCGAAAATGGAGAGCGGTGAGGCAAAATTTCTCTTGCCGCATTTTCGCGTGCACGCGCTGCCCCGCGGCATCGCAGGTTTGCACCAACTTACCGAACGCTCGTTGTTCAAATTTATTTTTATTATGGTGTTGCTTTTGTATTCTTTTCCTTTTCAAATATTGAAATATATGTGGCCTCCGTGGTGGTGGTTGTGGCTTGCGGGCCATCGCCGGCCGGAGAGCTGTCCCACGGGGATCCCCATAATGCATCAACGGCTAGCTAGTCCGTTCACCATATTTGGATTCTGTTCCCCATCTCTCCAACACGACTCCTCCTCACCATCCACTGCCTCCTTCCTCATTTAAGTAGCACCAGTTATTACTCATGGGAAATTGAGTTGAGCTAAATCCATCCATTTGAACTCAATCGACAGAGGCTTCACTATTTACTCATGGTGAGTCTCTCTGCAGCTCATCTGATTTGAGCTGAAGGTAGCCACTGGTCCAACAATAATCTCCCTACTACTGTATATCCTTGCTCACTCGAACCTTTTTCGAAAAGCTACCGCTGAAGTGGTGGGCCCACCTCTGACTGAGTGGCAGGACCACGGACACGGGTGGACCCGCCGGTCAGCGGCGCCACAGTCAGCCCAACACATGCGCGTGCGCAAATAATTAAAGCCACTCTCACTAGCTTCTCCTCCACACCTCGCTCTCACAGTCTCACTCCCCAAGATCACTCGCTCCCACTTCAAACAAACCCCTCCCAAACCCCCACAGCCGCCATGGCCAAGCTCGGGAGGAAGAAGAGCAGCAGCTACCATGCCGCCCTCGCCGCAGCTCTCCTCCTATGCTGCAAGATCTCCATGGCGCTCACCCCGGACGGTCGGTACCGGCTGCATTTTCTCATCCCTCTCTGAAATCTCCCAAACCAAACACTTCCTGATGGATGCTCTGCTTGGGTCGCAGGGGAGGCGCTGCTGGAGCTCAAGACGGCCTTCAACGCCACGCCCGGGGCGCTGGGCAGCTGGAGGCCCGCCGACGGCGACCCCTGCGGCTGGGAAGGGGTCTCCTGCTCCTTCCCCGACCTCAGGGTCCAGTCCATGTAGGTCCCCTGCTCCCTTCTTCACCTGCCTCCCCTACATTTCTCCGTCAGACCAGATTAGATCAGCTCAGCTCGCCCCATGATTCCCCGATCCGTGCTCTCGATTTGATATCATCAGATCAGCTTTATTTTTCCCCAACACTATTACTGTTTGAAAGCCGCTTCCCCATGTGTTCTTGGATTCCCTGCCCGAGATTGAAATAGGTTTCTTGTGTGGCAGAAATCTGCCTTATATGCAGCTCGGAGGCATCATCTCGCCCAGCATCGGGAAGCTCAGCAAGCTGCAGAGGCTGTAAGATTCCTTTGCCATTTCGACCCACCCTGATTTTTTGCAGCAGCAGGCTCTCTGACATTTCCTCCATTTTCTCTCGTCTTCAGAGCTCTGCACCAGAACAGCTTGCACGGCTCGATCCCCTTGGAGATCAAGAACTGCACCCAGCTCAGAGCAATGTATACTACTTGTATACGATCCGGTTTATACTATAGTGGTTCATTCGGTTTTGTTTGCTAGATTGAATCAGGCTGGCTGCTGAAACGGAATCTCTGTGTTCTTGATTGTCCAGTTACCTCAGAGCCAACTACCTGCAAGGAGGCATCCCGCCGGAGGTCGGCGAGCTCATCCACCTCACCATCCTGTAGGTTCTTCGGAGTTCAGACATCATCCTCTTTGCCTTACTGCTTATGCTGTCTTTGGTTATTCCAATCAATGCATAACTATGGTTTGTTGGTCTGATGTGTGCTAAACGCAGGGACTTGTCCAGCAACCTGTTGCGGGGCACGATACCTGCGTCCATCGGGAGCCTGAGTAATCTGCGTTTCCTGTGAGTCTGTGCTGCAATCTTTTTGGCGTTGCTTAGCGCGTTGCGTTGACAGAAATGCTGATGCGAACCTTGGTTGTTTTTTGTAGGAACGTGTCAACCAATTTCTTCTCGGGGGAGATCCCGAACGTCGGCGTTCTCGGAACCTTCAAAAGCAGCTCGTAAGCTTAGCACTAGCCTCCTCATTTCTTGTCAACGTTCTTTATGATGAGAGAATGAGATATCTTAGTTTGTAGTATCACTTAGTAGTAATTCGAAATTCAGAACAGCCTGTTCTCTAGTGCATTTTTTCACATGGCGCCTGACAAATGCAGTTTCGTCGGAAATCTTGAGCTCTGTGGGCTGCCCATCCAGAAACCTTGCCGTGGAAACCTCGGGTTTCCTGCAGTGCTGCCACATTCTGATCCGCTCTCCTCATCTGGCAAGTCTTATGTTCATTGATTTAAACGCTATCTTCCCAATGCTGGGAGCAACTTTATTAGTTCAATGTGTGTGGTGTGACTAACTGGTGTTCTCATTTGGTTTTGGTTCAACGAACAGGCGTTTCTACGATCAGCAGCAGCAATAAAACCTCACACTTTCTGAATGGCATTGTGATTGGTTCGATGTCAACCATGGCCGTCGCCCTGATCGCGGTAATGGGTTTCCTCTGGGTATGCCTGCTGTCCAGGAAGAAGAACGGTGTGGACTATGTAAAAATGAACAAGCCAACTATCCCGGATGGTAACGACAGACAACATTCACATGATAAATTTTGTCCACACTCACTGAATGGAAGGAAACTAACTGTTGTTACCCTCCGGTCTGTCCTGCGTGAGTTAGGTGCAAAGCTTGTGACATACCAGTCGAACCTTCCGTATTCGTCGAGTGAGATCATTAGGAGGCTGGAGCTGCTCGACGAAGAGGATGTGGTTGGTTGCGGCGGGTTCGGTACGGTGTACAAAATGATGATGGAAGATGGCACGGCATTTGCCGTCAAAAGGATCGACCTCAACCGCGAGAGGCGAGACAAGACCTTTGAGAAGGAGCTTGAGATCCTGGGCAGCATTAGGCACATTAACCTCGTCAATCTGCGAGGATACTGTCGGCTCTCCACGGCCAAACTGCTCATCTACGACTACCTGGAGCTGGGCAGCTTGGATGGCTATCTTCACGGTAAGGCCTGCCGTATACTGTTTCATGACCGTTGTTGCCGCAACTTTACTGCCGGCGAAATGCCATCTCACGTTACCTGACGCTGACTGACCACCAATGGTAGGAGATGCCCAGGAGGACCAGCCACTGAACTGGAATGCACGTATGAAGATCGCCCTGGGTTCTGCCCGAGGGCTGGCGTATTTGCATCATGACTGCTCGCCGGGGATCGTCCATAGGGACATCAAGGCCAGCAACATCCTTCTAGACAGATGCTTGGAGCCGCGCGTATCTGATTTTGGCCTCGCAAGGCTGCTGGTGGACAGCGAGACCCATGTCACGACTGTTGTGGCAGGCACCTTTGGGTACCTAGCACCAGGTACTTGTTCTTCTCTCTATACTAGTCGACACTGCACTATATGAATGTTGACATTTTCTTGCGAGGAGGAAAAGATGTTATTGTCATTCTTTAACATATCAAAGGAATATTTGTGTTACTTCATGTGTTGTTTGTAGTTGGAAGTAATAGTGACATAAATTTAGATACCTCCATGTTCTCAACTATTGGTAACCTCCCATCCAAACAAACAAAGCTTATGTTTAACTTTTACTGTCAGAATACCTGCAAAATGGCCATTCAACTGAGAAATCAGACGTTTATAGCTTTGGAGTGCTTTTGCTGGAGTTGGTGACCGGAAAGAGGCCTACTGATTCTTGCTTCCTCAACAAGGGACTCAACATTGTTGGCTGGGTAAGTAGTTCTTGTTCCAAAGTTGCCACCTGTATAATCCTGAAACAAAGCCAGCCTGAACTCTTGAGCTTTTGCTTTGTTGCAGCTGAACACACTGACGGGGAGCACCGTCTGGAGGAGATCGTGGACGAGCGGTCGGGCGACGTGGAGGTGGAAGCCGTCGAGGCGATCCTGGACATCGCGGCGATGTGCACGGACGCGGACCCAGGGCAGCGGCCGTCCATGAGCGCGGTTCTGAAGATGCTGGAGGAGGAGATCCTGTCGCCGCCGAGCCTCAGCGAGCTCTACTACGAGCAGCACCTGGAGCTCTGAATGAATGTGTGAGTGTAACAACGGTACTTGTTGTGCTACTACTACTCATGAATCACGGTGACGGGATCGGGAAGTAGCAAAATTTTGTAGATATGGTGATGAACTTGTTGTAGGATTTGTGGCTGGACATTTCCTCATCTGTTGTGCCAACTGCCTGGTTGGTTCTTCTTGGGACAGAGAGACCAAATCGCATGTACATATAGAGACGTTTGTTTGTTTTTTCTTTTCTTTTTTCTGTTCTTTGCCTGACCTGTTTTCTTTCTTTTGACCATTTTGACTGCATGGCCAGTTGAGTCAAATCACCACCAGACAGGGTGAAAAGCGTTGTGCAGTGTCATCTTTGTCAACATCTTTATGCTAGTTTAGGACATCATCAGCCTCCTGGCAGCTTTGAATAGTTTATTTAGGGAACATGTCTACTTGCTGAGTGGAGCAATTCCGGTGGCTCGAAATATTCCAGAGGATCCTGCACAATGCTCCAAGAATAAATGGTTGCATTCATCCAATATCCATGCTACCTCGAAAACCGAGCCCCTCATCAAGAGATCTGAATCTTGACATGCACAGTGCTCACTGCTCAAGACCAAGCATGCAGAGATCAAGCATGCAGGTATCTTGGAAACTAGACCAAAAAGAAAGAAAGAAATAAAGGTGTTTTCAAACCGTGGCATGCAGACGCAGCAAGTCAGAAAACGGTCGAGAGTCTCTGCTTGGACGCGAGCACATTGAGTAGACACAAGGGACTCTGCACTGTCTTTGAGCATTTAATTAGAGGAAGCCCTGCGTATCACATGCCGTCAGTCAGACAAGTTTTCATTGTTGAAATTGTTAGATTCAAAATTACCTGCAAATATTCTAGTAACTGAAACAGTATGACGTAACCAATCTGGAAAATTTTGACATTATTTGGATAAGTAAATTGAGTACAACGTAGATTTAAAACTAACAGCACAACCATCATTGTAAAAATAAAAGGATAACAGAACAAACGAAGGCTAGACAAATAAAGAACAAACGAATGAAGCCAGATTGGTTGAAAAAAGCAACCTTGATTAACTCCACAATGATATGGTTGTGACGAATGAATGGCCAAAGTTTCAGATTTGAAACAGTTTGGTTGTGCATCGACCTTTTTTTCATACGAATTCAACATGAAACCGAGTTCCATTATAAAAAGATAAAAGAACAAACGAAGGCTAGACAAATAAAGAAGAATGGACAAAAGAACAAAGGAAGGCCACACAAAGAAAGAACAAAGGAAAGTAAAGCACGAATAGTCGTAATGGCACCCAGGCGACAGGGAGCCCATTTTTGAAATTTTTGAAAAACATTTCAGAAAATTCAAAAAGAAATACCTGGATGTAGCTAGCCACATGCACAACGATCCTGGAAAATTTCAGTCTAAAATACATTGTATTTTTGGCTCAGCAAAAAAGACAAATCAAACAAATTTTAAATTAAAAAAAGTTGATCCGATCATGCCCCAGATCTGTATTTTTGTATTTTTTTTTGCTAAGGCTAGAATACATTGTATTTCACATAAAGACTTTTTCACAATCGTAGTGCATAACGTTTTCTACATGTGGTATTTTGTTTTGAATTTTTCTGAAACTTTAAATTTAACTATTTAAAATTTTCAAATACCAGGCTCCAGGGAGGAACATCCAACCTACATATTTTTTCACAGCCAAACCAGAGACTCCTAAGATAAGACCTGGCAGGTTATGTACAAACCCACGACCAAAGGCACTTGTAGGGCAACGACTGACAGAGCATCGACTACGAAGCGAGCGGTAGCAACAATAGACCTTTTGCCTTTCCCAAATCGCGTGATGAAGAGAAACTTTGCAGAAGACAACGAGTTCATTCCTCCATGTTATCAGCATCATCTCGACAACACCATCACTGATCCTAAGGGGTTATGTTTGTGCCGCGTCATGAGCCCTGATAGCAGTGTGTTGGAGATGATCTGCACCTTCTTCCATGTTTCCCTTGACGTCCTCGGACTAAAGACCTGCCCAGTAGCGCAAGAAAGTACGCATTTAAAAGATAAGCTCCACATGAGAACAAATGAACCTTTTCTAAAAGAAAAGCACGGTTGCGAGTTTTCCAGATTTCCCAACAAAATGCAGCAATCCCAGTGATATGAACACTTGTTCCGAGAGGTAAACTTTTAGTAATCCACCAGATGTAACGAGTAGGTCTACTCTCAATCCCAAAATAAAAACTAACAACCCCCCACATATAGACTGCAACAAGGCAAAAAAAAACATATGAGAGATGGATTCATCAACATGACATTGCCTATAAGAGAAATCTCCCATTTTCGTTTTTCATGTTGTCTTTGGTGGCAATGGCATTATGCCGGATCAACCACAACCAAAATTTTATTGATGGATTTTGGATTTCTAGAGCTGACCGAAAGAACTGTTAATCCCAAGAGATGAGAGTTTGTGTCCATCGATTTAAAAGTAAATTTTGTTGACTTACAATCATCAACAAACTTCAAAGCGTTGCACATTGCTATTGAAGAGATGCATCAAGACACCTCCTCAAGTTAATATGCCAACCTCTATCAAACATTTATGTTACACTGCATAACTGAGCGAGTTGCTCACACAAGCGAACAATCCAACACCCCTCCCCCCCAGTTAACTACCATCAGTGCAAAGTTGTTTGACACTCAACAAATATTTCCACACACGAAGTCCCCCTGTCTCATCTTGATCCTCCAGATCCCATGATTGATGCCATATTTTGCCTTTAACAAAGATTTCACAAACCTTCTTCATTTTCTTGTCTCCACGATCATTTATGCAGCTGATGATTGTTGAAAAGTTTCATATTCTTAATACCCAATCCACCTTTAGACATGGTTTGTTGATGAGTGACCACATCACCATATAGTATTTATTCTTAGTACAAGTCCCTTGCCAGAAAAATCTTCTGATCATCTTTGTCATATCTTCTAAGCATGTATCACGGACTGACATATGATATATACGGATACTGCTCATAGAGGATTGTCATCATCCAAACGCTCGTGATGTCATATTTTGAACCCAAGATTGTAATATGTGTACTCAAAAGATAATTTTAATGTGTGAGATGGGGATTTATGTAATCAATATTGAATTATTTCTTCATGCAATGCGTTCATATTAAGTGATTTATGTCTGTTTTCTTATGCATATTATGAAGTCTATATGCATTTTCTTTGAAGTCTATATATATACTCCTGCTGAGGAAAAAGCTATTACCATCTTTGAAGCGAGTAAAAAAAGCTATTAGGTGCTAGCTCTAATCCCTGATTAATCACTAGGAGGAAAATGAGATTGCTAGGGGAGTTGCACAGAAACTTAACCACGATTTTTTCTCACAAGACACCATTGTTTGCTATAATCGTTGCAAAGGACAAAAACACCATCGTTAACGAAATAAACACTGAACTAGACACGTTGGGCCCGCCGCTAGTGCCTAGATGGGCTTCAGCACGCCATGTTGTGGTGGCGCCCATGCGGATGCTGTCGTTGTCGGTCAAGACACCGATGACAATCACTAGAAAAAGAGTTCCCTTTCCCGCCGCTAGTGCCTAGATGGGCTTCAGCACACCATGTTGTGGTGGCGCCCATGCGGATGCTGTCATTGCCGGTCAAGACACCGATGGCAATCACTAGAAAAAGGGTTCCCTTTCCCCTTTCCAAAGGAAAGGGAACCACACAATCGTTCTAGTTGTGATAAGTGTCGGTTTCTCCTCACATGATCCAATTTTATTTGTCTGCATGTCTGCCATGTGTCACAATTAGATTGAAAGTGGGGGAGTATGCGAGAGAAAGAGAGGCCATGCACGTACGTGGGCATACAGTTTTGTCTTTTTGCCTTTTATTTTTCAAATCCGAATTTTAAAAACGAAATATCTTGAGAACCGTTTATCCAAATTACGAACCGTTTTCACTTTTGAGCTTCTCGCGTCGAGATCTTCAAAACTAGATCCCATGTTGATATGTTTCGACGAACTTTTTTTTGTACTCCCGGTTATGTATAGTTGTACAACCTGTGTCTATACAAACTGTGTTGTACAACCTGTGTCTGTCTAGTTGTACAACCCGCGTCTGTACAACCTGTGTCTGTCTAGTTGTACAACATGTGTTATCTGTCTAGTTGTATAACATGTGTCTGTACAAACTGTGTCTGCGTAGTTGTACAATCTGTGCCTGTATAGTTGTACAATCTGTGTCTGTACTATCTGGATCTGTCTAGTTGTACAATCTGTGTCTGTTTAGTTGTACAACATCTGTCTGTCTAGTTGTACGACATGTGTCTATATAGTTGTACAACCTATTAGTTGTATAACATATTTAGTTGTACAATCTGTGTTTGTGTAGTTGAACAATATGTACAAACTGTACATCATTCTCAGTTTTTCAAATTTCCTATTCTCTCTACCATGCGCTTTTGTGCTTCCGTACAACAGCATGCACGCGGGTCTTCAGGCGTGTACATCGCGCGGACGTACATCACGCATGAGGCTTTGAATGAGGCAACGCAGATGCTCCGTTCTGTACACCGCGGAGGGCCTCGTACGCGCGAGAGGCATGCGCATGGACGGGCGAGCCGTGCGTTCACTGTCACAGGTGCCGTGCCCAATTTGGCTTTCGCCGCCTCGCGCGTTCGTGCGTTTGCCACATGGCGTACTGTGCGCTCTCGGTTCTCCACGAAGTGACCTTTCAAAAGGAACCCTTTTTCTAGTCCAATCCGACACTGATGAGCTTCTAGTTGGTTTAATTCTTTTCCTAGGGCACGTGTGTAGATCTTGTACGTATGTTTGTGTCTAACCAGGTTAAGACTATCTAATTATTGATTATTCTGATTAGTTTGTTAATTCTAGGTGAACAAATAGAGACCATTTCTTTCCTGGATATCCACGTGCGTCCATACACACAGTAATTAACGCTTAGCCCACTAAAACTACCACAATTAGCAGCACTTAGCCCATTATTTGTGTGTTCCTTTCAGCCCGACCCGCCCAGGTTTTTCTTTTAAGCTCCGCCAGTGCATACACATATTATACATTATATTGATTTTTTAATCTATGTGGTGCTTAAGTTATTATAAAATCTTTGGGAGATTTAGTTTTGCGTCTATTGTGATCCATGGTAAAGCACAAATTATGATACATATGTACTCCTTTTATGAGCTATTAAATTTTTCTTAGATAAAATAAATTATGAACTTTAACTTAAACGTGCACATTGTGTTGTAAATATCCTCCCAAATACAATTCCTTTCACAAAACAGGATGAAATCCATCATTTTTTAGTCAGTATATAATTAAGTAGAACTTAAGGTACGATCTTAAGTATTTTGTGGAGGGGAAACTGGTAGGAAAACAAAGATAAGCTGTATTTTGTTGAAAAATTGTACTCCTATTTAGAAGTGGAAATTTGTTTTGCTAAGGTCCAGTACTTTTTTTTTGCGAAGGAAAAAAACGAAATGTACATAAGTGCCCGAATGAGATTGGCTGACTTTGTGATGACTTTGAGACATTGACATGTGGATCCCACCTGTCAGTGAACCAAAGTCTCATGACTTTGTGTCCAGCAAAGTCAGCCAATCCGCGCCCATACGTGCCATATATATGTTTCTTCAACTTGGATACGTACGTATCCGAGTTTGCATGCATGCATGTAGGAGTTATTACTACGTATAATTGTTTGTTAGTGTCGAGATTCGGGATTGACTTTTTTATTACGTGGATTCTGGATTGATCTTTGGAGACGAAAGAAACAGAGCGGATTTGTTTTGGTGAACGGAAATGGATAATAACAAACAATCCGTAATTACCGGCGGAGACGGGCGAGCGCCTATATAAAAAGGCCACCTACATGCCTCGTCGATGCCCCATTCACATCGTCACCAGAAATCTTCAATCCATCCATCTTCCTCGTCTTCCGGCAGATCGATCGCCATGGGACGCCGCAGCTCAGGTACGTTCGCGCGTCATCTTGTCCGTGCTCCGATCTAGGGTAGACTGGCTGGATCGAGTTGCGAATCACCGCCGATGATCAAGCCGCTACATAGATTATCTCCCGATCGATAGATCCCATCTATATGCATGCATTGCATGCATGTCGTGGTAATTCGTCTCTATAATATTTGATCTAAATTGCAGGAGGAGGTGGTTTCCGCAGCGCACCCAAGGTCAGGACCTCTGCTCCCAAGCCAGGTATTTATGCGATTCATATTCTTATACTAGATCGATCAATCTAACTATTGAATCCTTAATCAACTCGTCGATGGCATGCAGCAACAAAGTCATCTGCTCCTGCACCGGCGACGTCCCAGAACGGCGGCGGATCCTTGTTCGGATCCCTCGGATCCGCCATCGCCGACGGTTAGTCGTCACACTTTCAGTTAACGTCGATCATCTACTTACAAACATAATCAGATCTAACAATTTATGTAAAGACTTTCACACAATGATGATGATGATTTGGTCAGGGATTGGGTGGGGCGTCGGGACTAGCGTGGCGCACAGGGCCGTGGACTCCCTGTGGGGCCCGCGCACCATCAGGGTCATGGACGGGAACGCTGAAGCTCCGGCGAACGCTGCGTCTCCGGCGCCGGCTCCTCTTGACGCGTGCAGCATCCACAACAAGGCCTTCAGCGATGTACGCCACCACCACTACTTGCATATGTTTTGTTGCACTCTAAATTCAGATCGATGATATGCTAAGTGCTAATATTGCGTGTTCTTCCATGGGCGCATGCAGTGCATCAACCACAACGGGAGCGACATCAGCAGGTGCCAGTTCTACCTCGACATGCTCAGCCAGTGCCGCCGCGAAGGAGGAGGAGCAGCGGCCACCATTGCTTAGTTTCCGTTTAGACGGCATGCGGTCTCAGTAATAATCGTTCATTTTTGCCATGCATTTAGAACCGGTTGCATGCATCCTCAATTCATGAGCCTGAATTTCGTGATCCCGTCGACATATCACTGGTGTAATAAAGCAGACAATTGAGAGATTCTTTTTAATCCTCCATTTATTTGCTTGTTATTTATTTGAGCAAAAGTCAGTTGGTATTTGTGAAGCGATACTCGTCTCACCGATTATGTACCTGGCCGGTGCACCCGAGATTGAAATTGCACTCTGAAAGATGTCAAAAAAAATCTTAAAGCAGGTGCCACAGATGCATCCGAACATGGTCAATCCCATTAAGCTATAGTTTTAACCGGGTCCGAGCCGAGTCAGTATTGTTTATGGGCCTCATCGGCTGCCCAATTGCCCAGCACAAAATGAAAGCTGAACTGAGGTGGCGTTACCTTTGGGCCTCGACAACATTCATCCGTCGACCACCAGGACTTCAAGTCTAGAAACGACCCGGGTTGCGTGGATGAGCACAAGAGCTTTTTTTTTTTTTTTGAAATCTAGCACAAGAGCTTTAGAAGTTCGCGAAGATGGCATGACCAATCCACACCCCAAGGAAACAGTACCATCACGCAAGAGCAGCAAGTGGTCCGCGTGATGGTACTGTTTCCTTGGGGTGTGGATTGGTCATGCCATCAAGCACAAAGCTCATCTACTCCATGTTTCTGCATTTCACCACTATCCCATTTTGGACAGCACCGCCATGCATGTTTCCTTGGCAGCACCTCAAAAGAGTCAGGCTCCAGCATGTGTGTTTGAACGGTTTCTTCGTTTATACCCTGAATTATCACTGCCCTGTGCTCGAACATTTAGAGCCGGAGCGTTGCATTCTCTGTAAAATTGACACCCCATCGAGCTCACTAAAAGGTTCTACATTGTGTGCCACCAATTCTTGATCGTGCTGTTGGTATCAGGCGGGGCGAGATGGACAGTGGTTCTCTGAAACACCCCTGCCAAACTTCCGAGGCATACGGACATTGGAGCATCAGGTGGTTCAGCCACTCGTAGGCCATCGATCATGTGGGGCAAATAGTGTGCGACGCAATCCCCCGGCGCAGCATCCGGTCTGCAGTCCAACAGCGAACTCTGATTGCGAACCACCCGTAAAGCTACGGCGCAAAGGAGTGCCATGTTGGAGCTGCCCTCTAGCTGTTGCCTCTCACATACTCACAAGGAACAACAATGGAGACGCAGGAGTTTTGGCCCCGAACTGCTTCACACAGCCGGGCTTTTTCTCTATTCACTTGGCTCAAATAAACATGCTGGTTACAACGACTTATATAGACTCACGCACACCCCTACCTGCAGCCACACTCGGCCACTAACAGCACGCACACATGCCACTAACCACACGACCTGATGCACTAACAAACTAACTAATCTAACCAAGTCTTCCTCCTAGAATCGCTCTAGGCACAAGACGACCAGGCCAACCCATGCATGCAGCTAACAAACTACGACCAAATCACTCAGCCGGACCTGTACATGCAGACCACCATGCTCCACTGCTGACGGGGATATACCTTTCGGGTACCCTACCATAAGGATACCTGGTGCACGTATCGACTAGATCCAACTATCAAGAGCCTATATGAAACCCATAAGGGAAGATCCAAGAAGACGGAGTATCCTCCAAGTTAGACGAAACCATAGTCGGTTTAGACTTTCCTTACTTGTAAATCTGAGTCGGTTGCGAACTCTTGAGACACAGCCTATTATACAAAGGCTGGAAGGGCCGCCGATGAGGGGACACGCAATACTCAAACCACCAAAGCCCTAGCGAGATCGACATCTCGCCGGGACTCCATTGTAACTCGCATATACCTTCATATCAATACCAGACAAGCAGGAAGTTGGGTGTTACTCTTTGTAGGCCTGAACCTAGGTAAATCCCTGCTTTTGCTTGTCAGCCGATGAAACTACCAGCTCTACCACGTTCTCTCCCCGTAATCTCAACCCTAGATCCTTAACCATGGGATTTGATGAGTTAACCCCTCATCAATTGGCGCCGTCTGTGGGAAAGAATAGTGCTGGACTCACGGTTTCGCCGGTTCCATCGGAAAACGGCTACTCGCCGATCGCATCTACGAACGGTAACTCGCTGACTGCATCGGCAAATCACAACTCGCCGACTCGGTCGACATACGGCAACTCGCTGACTCGCTCGAAAATTGGCAGCCCGCCAACTTCACCAACAAAAGGCACATTTGATCCACACTCGCCAGAAGTCCGAGAGACGTTCGCTAGTCTTGGGTCAGGTTTGGATTTGACTGTTGGAGCATTCAATTTTTTCGTAAACAAGTTTGGTACGCAGGACTTGACAGATCCACGACAACTCACGACTGCCGCACCCGAGGCTCCATCGACTGAGTCCGTCCCATTGTCGATTCTCGAAGCCTGCTCATCTGCAACAACCATGTCGACTCGAGAGGTCAACGAGTACATGACAAAAGAACTCCAGGGTGAGGAAGCTGAATCAACATACCGCAAAAACGATCTCGAGCTCGATTTTCCACTCGATGACACTCTCGACTACGGGATCTCCCTCGACGACTTCGACGAACCCGAAATTCATAACGACAACAATGTTGACTCTGAGATCTGCACCAACAACAAACTCGACTCCGAGGTCCACAACGGTTTTGCTGACGCAGAGATGAGCATAGACGATGAACGCATCGACAACGAGATCCGTCCAGACGGACCACTCGACGGCCATACCGGCTCGGACATGAGCCTTGATGAAGACATCGAGTCCATGACAGGAATTGGCAGCACATACATGTACCCGCGGGTCATCCCCCATCAGGTTTATGTTGCCATCAATGGAGAATCATCTGAAGCCGCAGCCTGCCGCAGGCCTACAGAATTCCCATGCACGGTAACTATGCCGGATGGGGTCACAACTCTGACAATTACTGCTAAGATGGTAACAAAAGCAGACAAAGTCATTAAGGAGTGCACAATGATGCCAGAAGACGCAACTCCAGAAGAGACGTTGACCTTCCAGTACTTCAACTGGCAGGAATCACTTCGCCTCCAAAACATCAGAGCAACACTCGAGGAGCGCAAAAGGCAAGCCAGCATCTCGAGCGCACGAAGAAGACAACTATCACTTAGCTCCACAGGGCGGGCGAGCCCAAGAGGCAGATCGAGGCTGGCACGCCTCCCGGAAGATGAGAGGGAGGCAATTACTTGCAACCTAGGCTTGTCATTCATGACACACGACGATGAAGGAATCTCAGTACCCAAAACAACCACGGGTGCTCTTTTCTCTGTGAGTGCTTACCTCAAAGCCAATATGACTCCAAGATTTTGGCAATTAGAAGTGACAATGGTACGGAGTTCAAGAATTACACTATGGATGATTTCCTAAGTGGGAGGGCATTCAACACCAATATTCCGCTGCATATACTCCCCAACAAAATGGTGTCGCCGAAAGGAAGAACCGCACTCTTATTGATATGGCAAGAACTATGTTGGCCGAATTTCATTCCCCATACAACTTTTGGGCCGAAGCCATCAACACCGCTTGTCACTACTCAAACGGCTCTTTTTCCGTCCTCTCATGGACAAGACACCATATGAACTCCTCACCGGTAAAAAGCCAAATGTATCTTACTTTCGAGTCTTTGGTTGCAAATGCCATGTTTACATTAAAGGTTGCAAAATTGCTAAATTTGAATCTAGATCTTTTGATGGTATACTTGTTGGATATGCCGCAAAGTCTCATGCTTATAGGGTCTACAACATATCCACCGGGTGTGTTGAAGAATCTATGAACGTGGAGTTTGTCGAGGATAATGGCTCCCAAGCGGAGCATATTGATCATGATGATGTAGGTGATGATGCTCCATCTCAAGCCATAAGAACTATGGGGATTGGAGAACTTATTCCTATTGAAGAACCTATTGATGATACTCAAGAAGAAGGAACAAGTTCTACTCAAGTTGAGCCATCCACCTCAACAGTTGATCAAGAAACTATCCAAGAACAAGAACATGATATTCATTCACATGACCAAGAAGATGGTCAAGACCCACCCAACTCTAGTGGTGAACGAGAACATAATGAACCCACAACCCCAAGAACTCCACTTAGGGTTGACCATGAGCAAGATGAAGGCAATGATGAAGATATTTGTGTTGGTGAAACAATTGGTCAAGCCATGGAACGCCGGGTCATCCGGCGTGCATCAAAATTGGATCATCTTTCCCACTTCAAAGAAAATATCCTTGGGAGTATTCGTAGGGGTGTGTCCACACGCAAACAATTATCTAACTTTTGTGGTCATGTCTCTTGTTTGTCTAGCTTAGAACCTCTCAAGGTATATGATGCTCTTGAAGATATGGATTGGGTTGCGGCTATGCATGAAGAGTTGAACAACTTCGAGCGCAACAAAGTATGGTCATTAGTTGAAAAACCCAAAGACACATGCCATAATGTCATTGGAACCAAGTGGATATTTAAGAACAAGCAAGACTCACATGGTCAAGTCATCCGCAACAAAGCAAGATTGGTTGCACAAGGCTACACCCAAATCGAAGGAGTCGACTACGGTGAAACCTATGCCCCCGTTGCTAGACTTGAATCCATTCGCTTACTAATTGCTTATGCATCTACTCATAATATTGTCTTATATCAAATGGATGTTAAAAGTGCTTTCTTAAATGGTCCACTAAATGAGTTGGTGTATGTTAAACAACCTCCGGGTTTCGAAGACCCTAAATTTCCTAACCACGTCTACTTACTACATAAGGCTCTTTATGGGCTCAAGCAAGCTCCACGTGCTTGGTATGATCATCTCAAGGAGTTCTTAGTAGACCGTGGCTTTGAAATTGGGGTAATAGATCCCACTCTTTTTACAAAAAGGGTAAATGGAGACTTTTTCGTATGCCAAATATATGTTGATGATATTATCTTTGGTTCCACTAACCGTGAATTTAGTGATCAATTTGGCAAGCTAATGACCAAGGAATTTGAGATGTCCATGATGGGAAAGTTAAATTATTTTCTTGGCTTTGAAATCCACCAATGGAGAGAAGGAACATTCTTATGTCAAGCCAAGTATATTAAGGACATGCTCAAGAAATTTAATATGACAATGCCAAGCCTATAAGTTTCCCATGGACTCCAAGGCGGATCTTCACTTAGATCCGGATGGTAAGGAAGTTGATCAAAAGCTTTATCGTTCTATGATTGGATCTTTACTTTACCTTTGTGCATCTAGACCGGATATTATGTTTAGTGTGGGTATGTGTGCAAGATTCCAATCAAGTCCTAGGGAAAGTCATGAAACCGCGGTTAAAAGGATTCTAAGATACTTGATGGATACTCCTAACTTTGGTCTTTGGTATCCCCATGGCACAAGCTTTGATCTTGTAGGTTATTCGGATGCGGATTGGGCGGGTTGCAAAATGGATAGAAAATCAACTTCGGGTACTTGCCAATTCCTTGGTAGGTCCCTTGTGAGTTGGTCTTCTAAGAAGCAAAATTGTGTGGCCTCGTCCTCCACCGAAGCCGAATACATTGCCGCCGGAAGTTGTTGTGCACAATTATTATGGATGAGGCAAACTTTAAAGGATTATGGTGTCATTTGTGACAAAGTGCCTCTTTTATGTGATAATGAAAGTGCCATCAAAATTGCTCACAATCCGGTTCTTCATGGGAAGACCAAGCATATTGAGATCCGGTATCATTTTATTCGAGATCATGTTGAGAAGGGTGATATTGCAATCAAGTATGTCAACACCAAGCTTCAACTCGCCGATATGTTCACAAAGCCTCTTGGTGAAGCAAGATTCAAGGAGTTGAGAGGAGAACTTAATGTGGTGGACATAAGCAATTGGATTTAGTGGACTTCTTGCATACCTACCCATATTAGACGATATTCATTTGGTTTGGATGTAGGCATGGACATAGGGGGAGTGCGGTCCTAATCCATTGGACTATCCCTCCCCCCATTATGCCGATAGTAAGAACTCATTTTGTCTCTATATTTTCATTTCATGAATTGTGAGCTTAAATGACGAGTAGTGGCCGTGAACCCAAGATACATCTTCGCGGTGTCACACCACAAACTCATACATGGTGGCCTAGGCCACCGCCCTCTTCTTTATGAAGAGTTGGTTCTTTTTGGGTCTTAATTGAAAATCATTTGGAATTTTTGGTCTTTATGTTGGTTTTATGGAAAACACACTCAACTTGGCATTTCCTTGTTCGATTCTTGCAAGCTTGAGTGTGAAGTACCAATGTCAGTTTGGCAATCCTGTCCCAAGCCTATCCTACCTAAAAACATTCTATCTTATGCACACAAGTCTTGTTTTGAAACTGAGGAGAACGGGTTCAGCAGGCCAGAATTTTCTGTTTCACAGAATTTCTGAGAGTCGGAATATCCGATGCCTGACTTGATCGGATTATGACCGTCGGATTATCCGGTCTAAGTCAGACTCGGAATATCCGACTGCGCGGTTTGTCTCTATTTCTGGAGAGCGTCGGGGTGAAGGGCTCATACGAGCTTTTCTTCCACCCCCGACACTCTCTCTCCACCCCACCGCCGCCTGCCGTCCCCACGCCGTCTCCGGCGACTCCCTCCATCAATCCTTGCGGTTTCGGCCGGATCTGGTGCTCCTCCTCCCGGGAACTCCTTCCTCCAAGCAGTTTCCTCAATGGAAGAGGGTAAATCTCTCATTTTCAAATCTTGGGTGTTCTTCATCTAGATTCGTAAAAGGAGTTTTATTGATGCTTTGCTTGAGGATAGAGTCTCCCTATCATTCCCTGCACACTAGGAGCACTAGGGTAGCATCATTTTGTGTCGATCTACTTTTAGACCTAGGATTCGAATCAAACTGTTCTGAAAATCAGATCGGATTATCCGTTCTGTGGAATCGGATTATCCGATTCCGACAGTTAAGTTCAGAATTATTTTGATTTGCCTAGGCCTAAGTATTATCAACCTGTGGATGCTCTCCTATTGTACCTTGTGTCATTCCTTGCTCTGTGACTTGTGTGTACTCATCTATGCTATCCATCTATTGCTTTATCTCACAGGTGGTTCGAGTAGTCCTCCGAAGAAGTTTGCTAGAAAAGAAAAACTGTCAGCCAAGAAGAAGTGAAGCAAGTTGCCTCTACCTCCGAGGAAGGGCAAGGAAACTCGCCCCAACTACTTGACCATGCCAAGCGTTGACTATGCCCGAGTTCGTCAGTCCAACTGGTATAGGACTGTGCCCAGAGATGAAGAGATTGAAGATACAAACTTCTGGTGCATGGAGCAGCTCTATATATACAAGGACATCTATCAGCATTATCACACCCTATTCGCCCGATGCAGCCCTACAAAATGCGAGATATCAAGGCCAAGGCCAGTTATGCTCAAGCTGCAGATGTGATTGAACAGATGGGCATGGTTCCTCTCATTGAAAAGCAATGTCCCTACAATGTGCCACTTATTCTGCAGTTTTTCTCCACCTTGGTGATCGAGAGTGACCATCAAAAGACCATGAAATGGATGTCGGGTAGCACTCAGTGTACATCCTCCTTTGCTCGGATGGCTACTCTCCTTGGCTATTCTTACCGCAACAACCTTCCTCCTAGTGGTTACCGTATGCACTCTGTTGAGAAGCCCAATAAAAACATATTGAAGGACATGTATGGGGCTGGTGCAATTATTGGCCAAAAACAGGGCCTCCTGCCCCTCTATGACCAGCTTGTGATCATCTTCCGCTCAACTATTGCTCCCAGCGGAGGTAACAATGACAATATTGTCGCTCCCCTTGCCAATCTGCTTTGCCTTGCTAAAAATATTGTTGAGAATGAAGACCCTGGCGCTGATTTTAAAGTGGATGTGATGCATTTCATCTTTCGTGAGTTGTTTGACTCTATGGTCAGTGGGCTCACTATTCCTTATGCTCCTTACATCATGATGCTCATCAAGGACACTATGAAGAACCACAACTTCAGCAAGTATGCTATGCAGCCCCATTCGTACAAGAGGGTTTATCAGAAGAGGAAAGAGGTCATTCCATCTTCTGCTGCTGCAGCTCCTGCCCGAGGTTCCTTCATGGGTGATGCACGTCGTGGCGCCACCAGTCAGCTCCGGTTCCTTCCTTTGCTCCGCCCAAGAATCTGAACTGGTTCCAGCGGAACATCCTGTGTATGAATGCGGACATCCGGAGGGGACAGTATGACACTTATCTTAGGCAGGAGAACATTCTCAAGCACCTTCCTCGCCTCGCAGATGACCCCCCAGAGTCTGCTCCTCTTCTTATGATAAGTGGAACGAGGGCTCTCAGTTTCCATGGGCTCAGCTTGAGTCTCATCTTCTAGAGACAGCTTCTGCAGGCCCTTCCCGGCCATCCTACACTCGTGCCCGTAATTATGAGTCTTCAGAAGAGGATGATGCTGAGTTTGAGGACAATGATGGTGATGATGATGACGGTGACGATGTTGATGATGACGATGCCTCTGAGTCGGAGTGATCTACTTGGGCCGTAGCATCGCTCTTTTCCCTTTTTGGCGTTTCGATGCCAAAGGGGGAGAAGTAGTTCTATTAGGTCTCCGTGTGGGATTTGCATGGGTTTCGGGCACAAGCATATGCTTTTACCATTCTTGTTGCGCTTGTGTCCATTTATGTCGAACTTATTCGTGTTGTGTTTTCATGTGGAACTTATGTGTGTGAACCTTTGTGCTTAAGTTATGAGACATATGGATTTCTTATATGGTTATGAGTTGTATCCTTGTGCTATGGTTTATCTCTACTCTATTGTGCACAAGGTATAGTTCTCTCTCAAAGCTCAACCTATTTTGATATGTCTCTCATGAAATTTCCTATCTAGTTTCCTTACTATTTGGAGGTGCCCTCTTCCTATATGTGTTGCATTTGTATTCCAATGCAATTTAATTATATGCACACATTCAGGGGGAGCTTCTCATGTCTTAAGCTCGGGAATCTAGGTAATATATAATTATGCTTTCCTTGCAAATCCTAGTGTTGTCATCTAACACCAAAAAGGGGGAGATTGAAAGGACATTTCTTAAATCCCTTGTGTTTTGTGTGTTAGGCAACAACACTAGTGATGATTTAAATGTGAATCAAGTGATGCAGGTTTTAGGTGATTAAAACATCTTTGCATCAAATCCAAAAAGGGAGTTGAAAAGAGCTTGTAGTGTTGCTGAAGGGAATCGGATTATCCGATCCAGATATATCGGATTATCCGATTTGCAAAGTCTGCTGAATTCTGCTAAGGACTACAAGCAACTGCTCACTGAAGATATCCGGAATATCCGATTTTGGAAGATTCGGATTATCCGATCGTCAGGAATTGCTCGAATTCTGCTAAGGACTACAAGCAACCGCTCACTGAAGATATCCGGAATATCCGATTTTGGAAGATTCGGATTATCCGATCGTCAGGAATTGCTCGAATTCTGCTAAGGACTACAAGCAACCGCACACTGAGGTTCTCCGGAATATCCGATTATGGTCTGCTCGGATTATCCTGTGGCGTCGGATTATCCGATGCTGACTTGGATCGGATTATCCGACTCACCTGTCTGCAACGGCTAGAAATCGTGGAGCAGTATATAAAGGCCTTCTCCTACCTTGAGCAGGGTACCACGACCAGAAATATCTAGCCCACCATTGTTGAAAGCTTGAAACTCCTAGATCTCTCTCCCTACCCACTCAAACACCTTGTCCTTCTAGGACTTGGGGAGTTGACCTAGATCTACACTTCCACCAAAGCGATTTGAATTCTACATCCATTCCTTGTGAGGAACTTGTTACTCTTGGGTTCATTGGAACCCTAGAGGTCGTTGGTCGTTCTTGTGGCTTTGGGAGCCGCGGGGACTAGCCGGGAGCCTCCAATTAAGTTGTGGAGTCGTGCCCCGGCCTTGTGATTCTTGTGGCTTTGGGAGCCGTGGGAATTTGGTGAGAGCCTCCAATAAGGTTGTGGAGTGTGCCTCATCCTTGTAAAAGTTTGTTGCCGACCTCAAGGGCATCATATAGTGACTCGTGAAACTCCTCATTGGAGGATAACACGAGGGAGATACGGTGTGCCATATCAAGGCTATTCGGGGCTCACTTGTGACCCCGCACCGCTCCAACGAAGACGTAGCTTCCATTGGGAAGTGAACTTCGGGAATCATCTCCGCGTCACCATGTGGTTATCTCTTAACCTTCCTTTACTTGTATTGCTAGCTTATCTTGTGTAGAATATCTTACTAGCTTATTTATTGCTCATCTTATAGGATTGTTCACCTAGTTGCATATCTAGAGAACTTATATTTGAGCAATTCCCAAATTTGTATTAAAAGAAAAAAAAAATTGTAGTTGCCTATTCACCCCCCCTCTAGTCAACCTACTCGATCCTTTTAGCTTGAAAATCACTTTGTGGATTAGTGACATAATTCCACCAATTACTCACACGAAACTCAGTTAACTAGCACTTGTAGACCTATTTATTTTTCTTCACATTGACATTCAAGAAAAAGAACAGTTACCCTTTGGATTACAGTGAAGAATGACACTGCATGTGGTGTGTGACGCTATTTAATTGATGTTTGGACAAAAACACGAGTAAACATAGACATGAGAAGTAAAAAAAAGCGATTTGCAACAGTAGCCTTGTGCTCTAGCCGAACCAAGTCAAAATCCACCTAGGGAGGGATCATTTAAGTCAAAATCACCGAGATGCTTGCTGCTCCAATCAGCCTGTTGATAACTAGCAGTTGTAAAGTGAAACTGAGCACCACTTGAAGCCTTGTACTCTAGCTGAAGCTTGCTATGCTGATTTGCCAAGAACTCGTCATTGCAAAATTTGGCAGGAACCTGAAATTTCATTAGCTCGAGCACTCTGGCGTTCAGTACAAAGAATGTGGCAAAGTTAACATGTGACAAGGTGCCCATATAAGGTTCCAACACGAGCGTCTTCAGACGGATATCATGAAATTTTAAAAAACTCAGGTGTTTACGACGCCAATAATTTGTGTTCCATGATACCATTGACTGAAATGAAAGATGAAAATGAAAAAAATTAACAATGTCGGATGAGCAAGAATATCAAAATCGCATCTGATTGAAATCTAAGGATGAGTAAATAACCACCTTCACGTGCAGCTTCTCCAAGCATGGAAATATAGTCATCAAGTCAACGATGGTATCCAAAGAAAGATTCCTCATGTCAACAGCTATGGTCTTGACGGTGTGCGCGGCCGTTGTCGGGCTATCAACGTGCAATTCCCTGATCGAGGAACTATTTAGTCTTGTGCAAACGTTGAGCCAGTCATTAAGGAAGCCCAAGGTCTCCACTTTAGGAGCGGAGAGTACCGATACATCCACGCCCCAAGAACGTCCGTACAGATGGATCAACCTTTCAAGACAAGGGGCATTTTCGATGACGAGTTCCTCAAATTGGAGTTTATGAGTAGACTGTTTAGGCTCACCAATTTTCACGGGGGATAATTGATGATAACCCCCCAGGTACCATTATGTTTGCTCACATGCCCCTTTTATGTGTCACTGACATGTGAGGTTTAAGTGGCTTGGGGGGGGGGGGGGGGGTTATCATCAAATGCCCCATTTTCACGGATATGCTTCTAAGGGTAAGGGAGTTGATGAGAAGGCGGCGGAAGCCGAAGCCACGGCGAACAGTCAAGAACTCCAGGGAGGGGCATCCAGCTATGAACCCCTGCAGCGTGCGCTCTGAGACTTGGGAAAGAAAATCCCTTGGACCGCCGCGTCGGGGATGACGCAGGTTGTGACGCTCGCGACCTGGAGGGTGGCCGAGAAGCGGAAGGTCGACGCCGGCAGTCGCTGCAGCAGGCCGCCGATGCCGGTGAGTTCGAGCGGGTGTCGACGGAGCGGAGCCAGGCGTCCACGGTGTCGGCGGGGCATTGCGACGCTGTCACGCCCCGAGACCCGGCCCGGTAGAATGACAGCCGCCGCGCGCCTATAGACCCGAAAGCCTATACACGCGCAAGGTTAGAAAGCAGGATAAACCAGCACAGTGGATCTCAACAGCTCAATTAACTTATTTTACAAGATTATTACATTTACAAGAATAACTAGATTCTCTAGTCGTTTCCCACCCAACTGGTCCAGCCTACTCCTCGGATGACCACGTCTTCCGCTGCGAACTCTGATCATACAAAAACAAAGAAAGCAAGGGTGAGTACGATAAAATCATACTCAGCAAACAATTCAAACACTTTCATATACTTTGTAAAATACACTAGGTTTTCGAAATACAGATAAAACAATCATTGTGTTGTTAAGTTGTTAAGCAGATTAAAACACATGGTGCCACACATGAAAGTGAGTTTCCCTACCCGGGAATCACAGGGGTGAAATTCCACGCATTTACACTCTTAAGAGGGGTACTCCGACATCAACAGCCTCGCCCAGAACCACACAGGCTCCAGAACGAGCAGAGCCCTTTTGCCCGCTCAGACACCGGACACCTTGACCTACTCGATGTCGGTCGCTCCTACGGATCCATCACCGACACTTTCCATTCAAGGGCCGCCCCTCACGGAGAGCTCAGACTGTCCCATACCAGAACTGCGACCAGTACAATACGATCACCTTCGTAGCACCAAGTTTTCTTTATAAAATCATTGAGTTCATTTGCATGTCAAAAATACGTGCTAAGCCCGGTTCGTACCGGTGGCTCCTACAGATCCATCACCGTAACGACACCAGCGCATTAGCCCCGTATATCAACACAAAGCTCGTACCGCTCAGGATATCACACATATTCAATCAAAGCATACTCCACAAAATATATGAGAGATAAGAATCGCTTGCCTCGAGAAACTATGCCGTAGCAATCAAATAATATCAACGCTTGATCGTAGCAGACCACTCCAAAAACCACCAAAGTATCGGCATACAGGCTCCTACGGCAACCTCGTACGCCGATATCACGCCGGACCCTTAGCTCGCGGGTTGACTCCTGTCAGCGAGCTCTGCCGCTCTCTCACGCCGTCGCCGTCCACGATTAGCAGCACCTCCCGATCGATCTATCCAGTTCTCACACTATCTAATCAGCTAGCTACCTCTCTCTGCTCTCACATGTCGCTCATTTTCTCTCTACTCTAGCTTACTCACAGTGCAAAAGGAGCAGCAGCCTCGCTAGCTATTTATATAAGACGATGGTCAGTGCGGGCCAAAATATCTGAGCCGCAACCGCCCGCTGACCAGAAGAAAAATATCTGGGCATCCTTCACTGCCAAGGATCAGTCGCCTGCTACGCGTCCTACTGCTGTTGGCTTTTCTCTTCTAAACGACACGAACGAGCTGACTCTCTTTTGCCTGAGCATGCAGAAGTCCACGCAGGACTTCGGGCGTCGGCCGTTGCCACCACAGCCTCTAGGACAAAGCCACGTTGGTCTCTTGCTTGCCTAAGCTCTAACGTCATGCAGATCATCTATGCATACACGTACAAGTAGCTCGATCAAAAAGCATCAGAGTACTACTGCTATAGCTTTGCTCCATCGAAATGCAAAAGTACTACTCGATGCATGCCTAGAACTTGATTAGTACTAGCTAATAAACATGCACAAACAACCAGCGATCAACTCTATTTTTCTATTGCAAGCTGCACAAATTAACATCTATTTAAACTCAAGAGATTAACAGACTTAGAACAATTAAAAGCTAATTTCATTTTAATCAAATTATTTAATCTAGCAAAAATTTGGGTTATCACATCCTCCCCACCTTATAAGAATTTCGTCCCCGAAATTCCTCCCTAAAACATACAAACAAAACTTAAACTAGCATGCGAGATTCGGCATATCAAAAGAAAGATTTTTTTCATGCAATCACACAACAATTCTAACGAATATATCAAAATGTTAGCACAAAAAAACATAAGCATAAATGTTAGTACAAGAAAATATATACCAGTATTAGTCACAAACAACAAACATCAAACAATGTTAGTCACGCACACTAGCTAACGATTCTACCCATTAGTTTCCCGCATGATCCTAAACCTTGAGCTCTGATACCACTTAAACTGTCACGCCCCGAGACCCGGCCCGGTAGAATGACAGCCGCCGCGCGCCTATAGACCCGAAAGCCTATACACGCGCAAGGTTAGAAAGCAGGATAAACCAGCACAGTGGATCTCAACAGCTCAATTAACTTATTTTACAAGATTATTACATTTACAAGAATAACTAGATTCTCTAGTCGTTTCCCACCCAACTGGTCCAGCCTACTCCTCGGATGACCACGTCTTCCGCTGCGAACTCTGATCATACAAAAACAAAGAAAGCAAGGGTGAGTACGATAAAATCATACTCAGCAAACAATTCAAACACTTTCATATACTTTGTAAAATACACTAGGTTTTCGAAATACAGATAAAACAATCATTGTGTTGTTAAGTTGTTAAGCAGATTAAAACACATGGTGCCACACATGAAAGTGAGTTTCCCTACCCGGGAATCACAGGGGTGAAATTCCACGCATTTACACTCTTAAGAGGGGTACTCCGACATCAACAGCCTCGCCCAGAACCACACAGGCTCCAGAACGAGCAGAGCCCTTTTGCCCGCTCAGACACCGGACACCTTGACCTACTCGATGTCGGTCGCTCCTACGGATCCATCACCGACACTTTCCATTCAAGGGCCGCCCCTCACGGAGAGCTCAGACTGTCCCATACCAGAACTGCGACCAGTACAATACGATCACCTTCGTAGCACCAAGTTTTCTTTATAAAATCATTGAGTTCATTTGCATGTCAAAAATACGTGCTAAGCCCGGTTCGTACCGGTGGCTCCTACGGATCCATCACCGTAACGACACCAGCGCATTAGCCCCGTATATCAACACAAAGCTCGTACCGCTCAGGATATCACACATATTCAATCAAAGCATACTCCACAAAATATATGAGAGATAAGAATCGCTTGCCTCGAGAAACTATGCCGTAGCAATCAAATAATATCAACGCTTGATCGTAGCAGACCACTCCAAAAACCACCAAAGTATCGGCATACAGGTTCCTACGACAACCTCGTACGCCGATATCACGCCGGACCCTTAGCTCGCGGGTTGACTCCTGTCAGCGAGCTCTGCCGCTCTCTCACGCCGTCGCCGTCCACGATTAGCAGCACCTCCCGATCGATCTATCCAGTTCTCACACTATCTAATCAGCTAGCTACCTCTCTCTGCTCTCACATGTCGCTCATTTTCTCTCTACTCTAGCTTACTCACAGTGCAAAAGGAGCAGCAGCCTCGCTAGCTATTTATATAAGACGATGGTCAGTGCGGGCCAAAATATCTGAGCCGCAACCGCCCGCTGACCAGAAGAAAAATATCTGGGCATCCTTCACTGCCAAGGATCAGTCGCCTGCTACGCGTCCTACTGCTGTTGGCTTTTCTCTTCTAAACGACACGAACGAGCTGACTCTCTTTTGCCTGAGCATGCAGAAGTCCACGCAGGACTTCGGGCGTCGGCCGTTGCCACCACAGCCTCTAGGACAAAGCCACGTTGGTCTCTTGCTTGCCTAAGCTCTAACGTCATGCAGATCATCTATGCATACACGTACAAGTAGCTCGATCAAAAAGCATCAGAGTACTACTGCTATAGCTTTGCTCCATCGAAATGCAAAAGTACTACTCGATGCATGCCTAGAACTTGATTAGTACTAGCTAATAAACATGCACAAACAACCAGCGATCAACTCTATTTTTCTATTGCAAGCTGCACAAATTAACATCTATTTAAACTCAAGAGATTAACAGACTTAGAACAATTAAAAGCTAATTTCATTTTAATCAAATTATTTAATCTAGCAAAAATTTGGGTTATCACAGACGCGACGCAGAAGCGATGGCCAGGGCCCGGGTGGGCTGAGAGGGCGTGTGACACCAGCGCTGGGTATTTGGGTAGGATGCACTTGTCGGGGAGGAGGTCGCAGCAGTCGAGGTCGAGGGGGATGGAGCGCCAAAGGTGGCGCCACCGGGGTGCGATGGCCTGGGTGCGGCCGCCGTCTTTGATTGGGAGGAGGCGGATGATCTCGCGGAGGAGATCGTCGGGGAGTGTGCTGATTAGGTCTACCGGCGGCAGATCGAGCTCCGCCAGTTTCCTCCGCCTAGTAGCTGGACTGCAGGCCGCCTCCGCCAGCACTGGCTGAGGAGCTTTGCGCCGCCGCATTACGATCCGATCCGTGCACACCAATGTTAAGAGAGAGAACACAACAATATACTAGCTTTTAGCCTATCCCGCAAAAAAAAAAAGTAGCTTAGCCTAGGGAAACTTTTTTTTGTGAAGCAAGCCTAGGGAAACTTTAATCGATCATGAATGTGAATAGGCCGGGCTCTTTTCTTTTCTCGCGTAAAGATGGGCTTCTTTTCTCTCTTCCAGCGCTGATGTATATGTAAAGACTAGTTGAATGCCCGTGCGTTGCTACGGGAGTTTGAATTTTTTTAGTTACCTGTGATGATGGTCACGTCAATTGTAAATGCACGTTGCTAAATCTGTGTGGAACATGTAATAATGAATCTGAGTCGCTCATTCTACGGGCCACTTGCGTTTCGAGCCTCTACATCACAAAATTGTAAATTTAGACATGATGCACCAGTCTAAAGGCCACAAACATGATTATAAATAAAATGAGCACATCTACATTAGCTAAAACCATGTCTATCAATGATTCTAATTTATTTATCTTTGGTGTTACTATTACATGTATATAATTATGTGAGACAGCCAACACCAAACTGCGATATGTTTACGACTTATAGCCTTGTTAACAAAATGATCCATCTGAGGGACCCAATTAATAATTTGTAAGAAACTGAAATAGCGGTATCATATACAGTAAAAGGTCAGTGAGTAATATACAAGATTCACGACTCTCCTTCGACCGGAAAAGCATACAAAATTGTAGTGGACAAATTCGATCTCTTTACTTCAGAAGTTATTCCAAATTCAGTATAAAAAATAACCGCATGAAAAAAAAACGGTTGTTGCATGAGCGTGCCAGCATGGCATCGAGCGGCTCTGCCTCCAGCACCGCTGAGCTCCTGATTTCCCTTAAAAAAAGAAACGCTGAATTAAAAATACAGTTCCGTTAAATGCAAAAAAAAAAAAAAAACAGTTCCGTCCGCAGTCGTATCTCCTTCGCTTTCCTCTTCCCCTATCCATCCCTGTCTGAACACGAGCTGGAGCTGGAGAAGAACTGAAGGAGAGGAAGATGAGCCGCCCGGCGAGACTGCTAGCTGCGCTCCCGTTCCTCGAGCCTTCGCCCATCCCATACCTTCGATACATCTCACCGTGGTTCCATCCCTCCGGCCTGGTGCCCCATCCCATCTTGCTGCTCTGCCGCATCAGGGTCAAAGCCATGGAGCCTCGACCTAGACGAGCGCGACCACGGCTCTGTTACTCCGCCGCCGGCTGGCTTTCGGAAGCTGGTTACCGGTGGCCCAACTGGTCTTGCGGGAAGGCGACGCATGAAGTGGGAGGAGAGGCCGAGCGGGGATAGCGGTGGTTAGACTCCCGGCGACTCCCGGCGGCGGCGATGTATCCCGGAGCATGCAACTGCTTCTACCAGCTCGAGCGCGGCACAGCCACTTCTTTCAGCTCGAGCGCGACAGGTGAAACTCTTTCTTGCTTTGTGAGCTTCTTGCATTTTGCATCTGACTACACAAGTATGATATCTTCCCGGTCGTGAGCGTGCTGGTTTCTGAATTTTTGTTTCTGTCTGCATAAAGAGCTAATTGCGACAAGGAAAACTGATTTAAGTAGTATGTGTAGGCAAATTGAGGCTGCAACCTGGACCGGCTCACCAAGTCACCATGTCTAATCCCCAAGGTCTGGCTCCTTCCTATTTTCTATTTTCATCGTCCTAGCGACTGCTACTACCCCGGTTTGGGGAGCAACTCATGCAAGTTCTCAGACATTAGACAATAAAGCATATATTTCAAGTTTAAGCATACTTTTCTTTGGAGGGAAAGACATCATGTAGTTTTTCATTTTAGCAAAATCAACCTCTATACTTAGCATCTCTTCTGTCGTAACCTCGGCAGATCCCATCTACAACAAGTCAATTTAAAATGAAGTGTTAGAATTTTGATGTTATGCACCTACGTGTTGTTAGCAAGAATGTTCAGATTTTAATTTATTACCCTGGCAAATCAGGATTTAACTCGGTAAGAGTAAAACTGCGGTATCATAACCAGACTTCCCTTCATTTATTTGTTATGAACAAACAGCCTTCGAAATTTTTTGAGTATAAACTACAAGTTGATCATTGGAAATATGGAATTGGGATGATAATTACATACCTACCTGGTTGTCACCAACCTGTGATCCTCCTGTCAATCGAAGAATTGTAATGACTTTGAGTTGTAGAGTTGGTCGGTGAGGAACAGGTCAGGAGAGAGACCGGCCGGATTCTCACTTATATCATGCAGGGATGAGTAGTGTGGCGTAGTTTTTGGATTGTTATTTACGGTAGGCAATTAAACCGTGTGATTATTGGCCGGCTGAAGTCTAGGGCGTAGTTTTTGGACTGTTAATTATGGTAGGCAATCAAACGATGTGATTAATGGCCGGCTGAAGTATAGGGCGTAAATAATGGTGATTGACCTTGGCTGTTGGGGGTGGTCAATAAATTCTTGGACGAAATGGGAAGGTACATGTCAGGTAGACATATTCGCTTGGTAGACATATTCGGTTGGTAGAGTCATATGATAGTTTATACGTGGTTGTGTTTGCCCCTTCAGAATTTATAATAGGTCATGTAGTAGAATAGATTTGTGTTGACCATTTGTAGGCAAGCATCATATTCACTTAACTCAAAAAACATGCTGGTGCGACCTCTCCCAACGTGATATATATTTTGAGCGTGTAATTCTTGTTCAGTCAGTCATACATCATCCATTTACACCACTATTTTCCTTTCCGATTAGTTGTTTAAATATAGCATGGAACATTATACGTTATTTATGCTGCTATTTTCCCATAGAGATATCAAACAACCGTAGTATATATTTGTGTTGACCATTTGTAGGCAAGCATCATATTCACTTAACTCAAAAAACATGCTGGTGCGACCTCTCCCAACCTGATATATATTTGTATTTGATTAAATCCGTTGTTGGTTAAAGATATCACAATTGTACTTGCATTGAATTAAAGATATCACATGATTGAGATATCAAACAACATGTATTATAGCTTAGTATTGTATTAAAGATATCACAATGATACTTAATTTCAATAACAACGTAGTGTCACTTAATTTGATGTATGTTAGATGGAACAGCAATAAAATTATAAAATATATAATAACTTACCTTGCGCTGTGCTAATCTCAAGGAACGTGGCCGCTAAGCAATATCTTTCCTGTTCGGCACGTATCCACATGGTCATGTGGCGTGCCACATGTTGGTCCCATACGCGGAGAACAATTATATCCTGCCTGGTAGAATGACACGCATTCAGCCATCATCCAATCACCACCTATAAGTTGATTACCAAGTGAATTTTGTCTTACTGAATGTTCATCAGGAAGACATCACGGCAAGGTGTGCTACGATGAAACGTCTCCTTGAATCTTATGGGAGTAACATAAACAACCATCCCAATGATATCTACAAATTGTTTAGATTACACATTATTAGCCCAAATGAATAGTACCAAGGCTTTGATAATGCAGTAAGGTTGAACAAGCGAAGCGATAAATATATAAACCAGTAAGCTTTTTGTTTGGTAGTCTGGCCACATAAATAAAATTCATAAAACGTGACGGCAACCTTGGGATTGACACGTTAGGTCCAACAGGCATAATCTGAGTGCGATGATGCAGTACGACGTAATACTCCGTAGATGTCTTCAATGCAGTTGGTGGTCCACAGTCTGCCGTCTCAAACCCCACACACCTGAAATAGTACACCTCGCCAGTCCGCAACTCATTGAAACGATGCACTTGCTGTCTTGTAGCTACTGCATCCATTTTATCACCCTGTGAAATGCTTAGCTTAATTACACTTGGCCCTTAAATGTTTGTTGCATTGTGAGATTTGTTAGAAAAACCGTGATACGTGTAATACGTGAGGGCTATGCGTTTGTCATGTAAATTAAAGAAAATGCTATATGTCTGCCATCATATTACAGACAATGGTATATGTCTGCCATCATATACCAAAAGTATAAAGACAAAATACCAAAAGTATATAGCACTACTTCCTATAAACCTCTGCGGAAATTATACAGGCATGGATCAGAACGATCACCCACGCAGCAGAAACGACACACCACGGTCACCCTCAAGCCCTCTTGGTATAATTTCCGCTCTCCCAAACAGATCTATATTTCCATTTGATTAAATCCGTTTTAGGTTGTTCCTTATTTGAGTAAATAAGACTGTATCCTCATGCTTGACTTGAACGATTATGTTTATTGAGTTGAGTGTGAAGCAACATTTTGTTTATTGCACCCACCCAGGCATTTATCTAATATAGAAACATCGGGCCATACTTTTCTCTAATTTTTATATTCACTTTACACACGGTATCTCTATATGCAGGGATATGATAGTACTGGAAATTTATTTTGTAGCTTCCTCTAACTCTAGAGTCTAGATGCATTTTTTTAGAATTGTAGATAAAACATATCAGAATGGTACTTAAACACTGACAATTGTGAGGGAGGACGTTGTAGAAGTGGTACATGTAAAACATATCAGAATGGTACATGTAAAACCATAACAAGGAATTACAGACCATATGTAGAAGTGGTACTTCATAGAGGAAACACATAGAAAACTACAAAATTACAATACATCGAACATCATATATTAAAAACTACTAAACTTAATTAGCATCGAAAGGTTTGCTTACAGATAGATCAGTGAGGACTGCACGGTAGACTACATTTCCGCTTCTGGTATGCTTGATTTGAGCAGAGACAACCTTGACCGTGATATTCCATGAGCTGTGGACATGGAAGTTTTCTATATTTTTGAATCGAACATCCCTGTTTAACAAACATAAGGAATTGGTAAAACACATGAGAATGATGTCATTTATATGATTGATTCAGGTGCAGCAAAGATACAAGAGAGATAAGGCATTGCCTGTTGGGGCGCAAGACGACGGTGTCTGGGAACGGCGGAGGAGCCAGAACCCTCGTTGAGCTGGGCGACGGAGTGTGCGGAGGCTGTAGAAGGGTGGAGTAGGCACAACCCTCGTCGAGCTGGGGCGACGGAGGCATCGACCTGTCGACATGCTGTTGCAGACGGGTGATGGGGCAGACGGGTGGTAGGAGAAGCTGAGAACCATGGTGTGTGGCCGCGGGGTTTTGTGGAGCAGACGGGGCGGTGTTTAATGGGGCGGAGGCCAAATTAGCTGGGTTTTGACCGTATCAAGCTTGATTAACGGGGGCGGTGTTTCCGTCTGCGATGTTGTGATTGATCAGGTGGGCGATGTTTCCGTACGTGATTGATCAGGTGTTTACGTCCAATTTTCTAATCAGGTGGGCGATGTTTCCGTACGTGATGATCAGGTGTTTACGTCCAATTTTCTAAGCTGGAGAGGATCGAGCTTGTTGGGCCGAGTTTATTGGGCCGAGACCGGGACGAAGCTGGACAGTTTGGACGTACGACGGACGAAACGGACAGGACACTCCATACTTTTGTAGTAGAGATAGAGCCGCTTCCTGTTCTAAACGCCGTATGGTGCAAAGTAACTGACAATTAAACTACAGTCGTCCCAGTACAAGAGCTGCTGCTGTTGTGCATAAATTCTGGCTTGTCACGTCCGTAATGCTACATAGCCATGATTCTGGAGCACTAGCTAGGTTGTTACCAGATTCGTCGCCAACTCTACCGTGTTTTCTGTAGGCAACTGGAGCTAGAATACGTGACAACTCGTTGAGTCAATTAGCGTACGTGGGGTCACACTCGTTGCAATGATGACGAAAAGCCGTCCATGCATGACGGGCCCACATCCTGTGCCGTCCAACGCGAGGGAGTCGAGAAAGAACGGAATCACCAAAGTGGCAGACAAAATCTTCAACAGCTGGATACTCCCTACTCCTGCTGCTCCCGACAAAATCTTCGTATCAAAGATATTAGTTAGGCTTTATTTAGCTTTTGGTCTACAAGTCACAAAAGCATATAGGTGCTTTTGATTTTGGCTTATATTATCATGTAAGAATGTCCAGTCAAAAATCAGAAGGCAAAAGCCGAAAGCATCTATTTAGTTGTTTTTTGTGACTTATAAGACAAACTCCAAAAGCTAAATATAAACGTAACCAAACAGCCTAGCCTATCTTTTAGCTAGGGAACTGATGCTATGTAAGTGTGAGCAATATCTATCCGTATTGGCAAGCCTTCGAGTATATAGCCATCCCAAATAATTTGTGTTACTCTAAGAAAATGTTGGACAAAGTGATTCCACATATAACTGAAATTCTACGTTCCGGCTCCTTGCAACCAGATTTATAAGAAACGAAATTCAAGAGAATTTTGGGATACTCGAGCCCCGAGTGAGAATTTGTGGATTTGTGGCACCCGATCTCACTCGTGCTTGGGTTTTGATTTTTTCTGGAAAAAAGGGTAGTGTCGAGTTTCAAATAAGCCCAAAAACAATTCGGGAAATGTACATATGTTCAGTATACATGTGCAAAGCTTCGATAAAAAGGGCGTTCTATTTCGGGCTGCAGGAAAAAATTGCACTCATGTTTCCCTACTTTGCTCGATCCAGCCGAGTAGCCCTAATCTTAATCCGCCACCCCATGTCTCCCAGTCTTCCACGCGGAAGTATAAAACGAGATTCAACTTGGCAAGCAAGACTGAAGACCTAGTAGTCTCCATGTAGCATGTAGGACTCCGGCTCCCGAACCAACTCAGGAGTTTTCTTGTAACGTTGGAGCCACCATGTATATAAGGCCGACTCTAGGTCCAAGGAAAATAACTCTCAAGTCTTAGCTCCTGATCTCCAAGTAGCTGAATCAAGTGTAATCGAGAATATCATCATCAATATCAATCTAGCAGAATTAGGTCTTTATGAGGGGTCGAACCTGGGTACTCGTCTCCCCTAGATCAATCAAACTCGAAATACCTCAAGTCGCCTAGCTCCACACCTTTGACAAGTCACCTATGATGACATCTGAGTTAGAACCCCACGCCAGTGAGCTCATATGGGGATCGGGGTGGCGTGAGCGGCGATGAGATGTGATGGTTCTGCGGTAGTTATGTGGGCTCAAGTCGAGGTCGAATACCTGCACAACAAGTGTGATTTAGAGAGGGACGGGTGCGGACAGGGAAAAGAGGGTAGGACACCGGGTGGCGTGCCTCGCCGGAGTGCTATGACAGTGAGGGTTGGCCGGTGGGGGTGATGTACCGGAGGCGGCAGCGGTGCACTGGTGTCGGCACAGGGACGAACCTGAGAACCTCCCACTATTTTTCCTTTTTCATATATTTGGTTTTTTGAATTGGCTGACAAGTGGGACCGAGTCGAAATCAGCAAATTGGTCCTGACAAGTGGGCTTCCATGACACGTCAGGCTGACTGGTGTTCCCTTATAGTATTCAGTGTCAATTCGTATTCAATTCACGATTGTTGTTTTACTGGCGCTTTTTTTTTGCTAAACGTAAAGAGGTACCATTTGGAAAATTGGACGCGAAAACTGGTGGGTTTAAGCTAATAACTCCAATAATGTTTTTTTGGCCATTATTTTAATCACTCAAATTCAGTGAATTTCGGTTTTTCGTTTCGGCCAAATTGCCAATATTTACTCTCAAACATTATTTATGTATTAAAAAAAATCCTCTGTATTACTAAAAGTGCTGAAATATTTGACCGAAAGGTAATTATTTCGGTGTCTACTGAATCACGGATATTCAGTGAATTTCGATGAAAACTCCCTGAAATTTAAAATCATGCTAGCACCTCGGGAACACTTCTTTAATCCGTTGGGGACTTGGAGTTATGGTCCGAGAATAGGATTTTTTTTAAAAATAATATTATTTAATTTATTTGAAAAGTAGCGTGCTTTTTCAAAAAATTCGGAAAATAGCGCCCGTCGGCATGGGCCGTGCCGAAACCAATGGTTTCGCCATGGGCCGAGCCGAAAGCTAGGTTTCGGCATGGCCATGACGAAACCTGTGGTTTCGGCATGGCTAGTGCCTAAAGCAACAAAGGTACCTTCCTCCTTTTACTGTGTAATTTTTTGATTAAAATGAAATTTGTTTAACCGTATCATTTTTCGTGATAATATATACATGAAATATATGCGCGTCGATGAGTAGGTTCCATTCCCGTGATCGGTTTAGAGTTTGGTCTACTCTAACTGCTTAATTTTGGATTCAAATTCGCAAAAACATTTAATGAATTTTGTAAAATTCGTCACATTCAGTCGTCCGTTTGAATTTTCCTTTCACGAGTAGATGGATATCACCCTTCCAAACAACTTTCATGTTTTTTTTTTGACGGACATATACATATTTCTCTCTAATACGTGTGTTATTTTGTAGATGCTACAGAGAATACGTATATGTCCGTCAAAACAAAAAATTTAAAACATGAAAGTTGCTTATAAGGGTTATATCCATCCACTCATGAAAGAAAAATTCAAACGGACGACTGAGTGTGACGAATTTGACAAAATTCGTTAAATGTTTTTACGAATTTGATCCAAAATTAAGGAGTTAGAGTAGACCAAACTCGAAAACGATCACGGGAATGGAACTTACTCGTCCACGTGCATATATTTCATGTATATATTATCACGAAAAATGATACGAGACCTTTGTTCGGTTAATTTTTTGAAAAAGCGGACTACTTTCAAATAAATGTTTAAAATTATATTATTTAAAAAAAAATCCCGAGAATAGAGGGTCTCCGAAGGTACAAAGTATCTCGCCATCTCGGCGCCGGAGTTCAGGAGGGACCGAGGGAGTAGTAGGAAAACTAGAAGGGACAGTGTTTTTGGAGTGCATAATTTGGAGGACAACCAATTGGCGGAATTTTTAGGACTCAGGAACTCCCACCTTATCTGATTTATCAATCATGGCCTGGACCTGCACTGCACCCCACGCACCGGCCATCCGCGCTTAAAACCCACCCAATCCCAAACCCCCACTCGTCACTTGCCAACAGCTCACGAGCTCCACGCCCTCGCCGCCATGCCGCTCCCCTGCCTGCTCCTCCTCCTCCTGCTGCCCCTCTACTGCACCGCAGCACCGACCACCACCAAGCTCGCGCTCTACCGCCACCTCCCGGCTGCCGCCACCGCATCTCACCACCACCCGCTCTTCCGTCTCGCCAAGGCCTCCCTCGCCCGCGCCTCCCACCTCGGAGCCGGCGCATCCTCCCCGCTGTACCCGCAGTCCTACGGCGGCTACGCCTTCTCCCTCTCCCTCGGCACGCCGCCGCAGCCGCTCCCAGTTCTCCTCGACACCGGCAGCCACCTCACCTGGGTGCCCTGCACCTCCTCCTACAAGTGCCTCAACTGCTCCGCCACCGCCGGCACCTTCCCCGTCTTCCACCCCCAAAACTCCTACACCTCCCGCCTCGTCTCCTGCTGCAACCCCGCCTGCCTCTGGATCCACTCCAAGTCCCACCTCTCCACCTGCACCGCATCCCCACCTTGCAGGGCCGGCGCAGCCTACTGTAACGCCACGGCGAGCACCGTCTGCCCTCCGTACCTCGTCGTCTACGGCTCCGGCTCCACCTCGGGCTCCTCCTCTCCGAAACGCTGCGCCTGCGCGCCGGCCGCGCCGCCAAGAGGGGCTTTGCCGTTGGCTGCAGCCTCGCATCGGTGCACCAGTCGCCCACGGGGATCGCCGGGTTCGGCCGCGGCTCGCCCTCCTTGCCCGCGCAGCTCGGGGTGAAGAAATTCTCCTACTGTCTCCTCTCCCGCGGCTTCGTCGACTATGCAGCCGTCAGCGGCGAGCTCGTCCTCGGCGCCTCCTCCGCCGGCAAACCGATGCAGTACGTGCCGCTGCTCAAGAACAGGCCGCCCTACTCCGTGTACTACTACCTGTCCCTGACTGGCATCTTCGTTGGCGGGAAGGCCGTGCGCCTCCCGGCGCGAGCCTTCGCCCCCAACGGCGCCGGCACCGGCGGCGCCATCATCGAATCCGGCACGACCTTCACCTACCTGGACCCGACGGTGTTCAAGCCCGTGATGACGGCCATGGTGGCCGCCGTCGGCGGCAGGTACAACCGGTCCTCCAAGCTCGTGGAGGACTGGGTCGGCCTGCGCCCCTGCTTCGATCTGCCGACGGGCTTGAAAGCAATGGACCTCCCCGAGCTGTCGCTCCGCTTCAGGGCGGAGCCGAGATGCGGCTCCCCGTCGAGAACTACTTCGTGGGCACCGACGGCGCCCCGGAGCCCTTCTGCCTCGCCGTCGTGTCCGACGACGCCGGCGGCGTGGGTGTCTCTGGCGGCGGGCCGCCGGGGCCGGCGATCATCCTCGGGACCTTCCAGCAGCAGAACTACCACGTGGAGTACGACCTGAAGAAGGAGAGGGTCGGGTTCCGCCACCAGCCATGCTCGTCGTCGTCCTAGGCTCACAGCTGCGAGCCCGCGAGCTACTAAGTACACGTAGTACGTAGTGTAGCATGCATTGTTAGTGGCCAGGAGAGAAGGCCGTAGTGTTAGCGTGTGCATGACAGCATGAGTTAGTCATCTAGCTGCATGCTAGTTCAGTCGTGTGAGTTGTGGCGTGAGTTCAGGAATAGCTGATAATGGGCTATCTCTTGTACTGGCTATTTAATTAAGATGAAGAAGTGAATGAGTATGTACGTGTGAGTTTCCTCCCTAGCTATAGTGTCTGTTCTTGATGAACTTCGTTCTTTCTTTTTCTTTCATGGCTCCCAACTGCTTTTGTTCGATGGCTCTTTTCCATCCATCCATCAGTCGTCTTTCTTTTCTTTTGGGAAGAGGAGAAAGCAAACGTGTCATGCATGGATGGCTTTGCTTTTGTTAGTGAGCGGAGCAAATCAAACTTTGTTACTCCATGGAGCATTTGATTTGATCCATGGAGTATTTGATTTGATCCGTGGAATGTCTGGTCTTTGCTTATTTCTTTGTCGTATCGTTTGATTGCTCTTCAATACACACCTAAGCACATAACCAAGATAGATACCCTGCGCCAGTGGCGGAGCTAGCTCGCACACCGTTAGCATTTGTCCAAACTGATTATTCTTTAATCCTCACTGGTGGTTCACGAGTGTAGCCCGGGCAGCCGCCCGGGCATGCCGGGCCCTGGCTCCGCCACTGCCCTGCGCCGGTGTAATGCAAAATGTTACAGATGATTGCAAGGATTGGGGGCATGAACTGGTTAATTTGTAAAATGTTACAAATAAATAACTGCATATGTCAGTCAAATACCAAGCAAAAAAATTGATGGATGGATGGACGAAAAAGAGCAACGGTGCTTTGTTCTTTGTTTTTCTTGATGGATGGATCCAACTGCTTTTGTTTGATGGATCATTTTTCATCCATCCATCAATCGTCTTTATCAAATACCTGGCTGCATGAATCCAGGAAGGCAAATGTATAAAACTGAAGTCTTGGAAATACATAATTAGATCAGACAGTTCCATGCATACATGCATGACGGTTTCAGTCGTGAAGCAACTGTTGCTGGCCGGGGATCACACAATGCAACCTTATGTAAAAGAAAAATAAATATACAGCCTTGAGGAATTACGGAAAGTGGAAACTGTATATGCCAGCATCCTTCTAGAGAAGGTGTGTCCAGTGTCTAGATATACTGCTCACTGGGTTAGCCCCATTTTTCAATACTTGAACAGAAAAAGGTGTCTTACAATGTGAAAGAAAGACATGTAGAGAACGATTTGTACGCACTAATAGGAGTTTTGCTACACACTGATGTTCTCTAAAATATAAAATAATTACTGCTTCGGAAAGCATTTATGTATTCTTTTAAGCATTTCAGCCCAAACTAAAACAGTGCCTTACCAAATATCTGCAATATACATGCCTCACTTCAGTATATTTCCCTCGAGTATTACTATTTTATACGCAGAAATTCTGCATTCCAATTGCAGGTAACAACTACCCGAACCTCAGCCAAATCAAACATTATTTCTGAATTGCAAATCACACAATAATAATCTAGAGCTCGACCAAATTACACACGGAGCTAGCACCCTCTATTAGTAAAATTAAACATACAGATGAAGTCGATCGATATGCAAAATAAGATGAGACGGTGTCATATATGAGATGGTTTCAATCGTGAAGCAACTGTGCTGGGGTCACAATGTCACATGATGCAACCTATAGAGGGTTGCATCATGTGAGCTGTAAAATGCCAGCATCCTTCTAGAAAAGGCGTGTCTACGATATTACTTTTTGGTAAGCTAAAAGATTCAGAACTGGGTTAGCCCCCTTTATACTCTTGAGTGGAAATATCGAGTTTTACGATGTGAAAGAAAAAGGTAGTGGAGAATAATTTGGACGCACCAATAGAAATCTTGGTGTAGCAGTAGAAAAAGTTAGTTACAGAGCTGCTGTATGCTCCTGCAGCTTGTTAATCCGATTGGATATTAGGATTCTGCAACAGAAAGGCGATTGATGGATTGATGAAAAAGTGCAACGGTTTGCTTTGTTCTTTCTTTTTCTTTGATGGATGGATCCAACTGCTTTTGTTTGATGGCTCTTTTTCATCGATCCATCAATCGTCTTTTATTTCTGAAGAGGAGAAAGTAAACGTGTCATGGATGGCTCTGCCTTTGTTAGTGAGCGGAGCAAACCAAGCTTTGGGCTCCTATTAATCCGTGGAGTATTTGATTTTATCCGTGGAATGTCTGGGCTTTGCTTATTTCTTTGTCGGATCGTTTGATATATTGCTCTTTAATACACACCTGACCTACCCAAGATAGATACCCTGCGTCTGTTAATCAAGCTTTGTCTGCCAACTGCTTGTTTTATGTGGCTTTTTTTTGCGAATGGTGAATTTGTTACTGATGATTGCAAGGGTTGGGATATGAACTGGTTTGTAAGATGTTGCTACAAATAAATAAATGCATATGTCAGTCAAATACCAAGCAAAAGTTTTACTCACGACTATTTCTGTCTCGGATGGTCGCTCCTGATATTCAGAACTGCACCTTCAATGCCTTAACGTGTACCCACATCTAAACCAAGCATGATTTGGTGGAAGGTCTACAGTTCAGAATAAAAAAATGCGGCTTGGAGGGTAGACAGCCTCCAAGCAACTTTGATAGAACAAATTCCGATGAGTACGCACGAGGGAGCGGACGCTGGCACTCGAATTCGAGACCTTCGCGGGTAGGGAGGTATCAATACCTCCTAGCCATTCGGGCTATGCCACGGTTTCACAGTTCAGAATAACATATTGCACCACGCCCACGCCCGCGATGCCAGGCTTCCGCGACGTGGTTTGTGCCACCGCCGCCGTCCCCACGGCGGCCGCTCCGTAGCTCCGCCTCGTGCTCGCCCTCCTCCCCCCAAGCTCATGGCCCTCTCTTCCCCCCCCCCCCCCCCCCATGCTCTCCCCAGCCTTTGACCCTTCCCCAACTCCCATCACCTGCCCCCCTCTCGATCCAGATCCAGCCCGTTCGCCGGCTGCTGCCGTTGGCGGAGATCAACACTGCGTGTGACATGCTAACTGAATAAAAAACACAATAAGTTCATTCAGGAATCCTGATTTGCCATCTATTTGCATGGACCGCAAATATTTTCTAGAATATTTTGGACGAACGAAAGCAGCGACGTGACCACAAATGACTTGGGTCATGGAACCTGATTTTCCGCATTGACCTAGGCTGCCACGGGCGGCAACGTATGAGAATTGTTAAGTATAACTTGTTTGGTGTATCGCCTTGATGCGAAAAATTGAGTTAGTAAAAAATCCCTTTATCAAAAAAAGGAGTGAACCAAAATAGCTGTGGAATTGGAGTGAAAATAACACAGTGATGACGTCTAATGCACCCACTCAACATGAATGTAGAAAAGTGATTAATAATTGAGAGAAAGGAGATGCCGTTCTGCCTCCTTCTCCCCTGGCATACAATACAATACAATACAAATTGGGTCGTTTTATACTTCTTCTTATCTTGATGTTTACCTAAGAATGTGTGGCCTAATTCTTTTTCTTTTTGTTTCTATGAGACTTCTACACTTCACCTTTTGATATTGGTTCTTCAAGGCTTCAACATGACAGCATGTACATACAATACTTTTTGTTACTGTTTTTGTTCCAAGTAGTGCTTGCTTGCATGTGTTAGAGTATATCACGTTTAGGTTTATTTGGTAGTTTATAATTGTAATCCTAATCTATCTCTAGGAGGCTTCTTGTCCTCCAAGTTTTGTACTCCTTATGAGCAGCCCACCGTGGCGCGACATCCTCGGCCTCATGTACAACGCGGTGCTCGGTCTGATCAACCGATCTCGCGTCACGTCCCAAGTACGCGCCTCGCCGTCAACACAAGGGCTGCACCAACAACGCTCGTGGTCATCATCGCCGATAATTTTCTACATCAAGAATGTCCCCGACATCTACTACCTCGCCGGCAACTGTCTACACCAACAAACTACTACCACTACAGCTCAAACATCTTCAACAACCACCACACCGTCTTCGTCCACCACAAACCGCGCCGCCACAAATCGCGCCGCCAGAGTTGCAGTCTATTTTTTTTTTGCTAAATTTCTTTTTGCAACTTTTTCGTCTACTCCAGCAACAACGGCGGAAAATCTGCTCTACGCACCGACCGATCGAAGATCTCCTCTGCTTCTTCATCCGGCTCTGGCTCGCAAGGTTCATGGTGGTCCCTGTCTTCGCATGTCAGGTATTGACAACACCGGTGCCTGCCTTCGTCCCGACACGCTCCCAAGTTTGGCAAGCTCGGCAAGGCGTGCCGCCTACCTTGTCTACACCAACTCTAGCAACGTCTACCTCAACTACCCCAACAACGGCAACATCGACCACAACTACACGCCCACAATTCGGCTACATCGCCATCGGCATCAAGGGCTATCACCTCGGCTCCCTCTCCAGTTCGCGAATTTGGATTGTGCTCCAGTCAGACCGTCTGCGACGCTCTAGCTGTTCGCGTGGGTGTTAGAGTATATCACGTTTAGTTTTATTTGGTAGTTTATAATTGTAATCCTAGTCTATCTCTAGGAGGCTTCTTGCCCTCCAAGTTGTGTACTCCTTATAAGCAGCCCACCGTGACTCAAGCAATACAACAAATATTCCGCAATCTTACAGCATGCTTGCCTTTTCAGTTCAGCAGACAAAGATTTCAGGTGTCCAATTTCAATCAGTGAATCCATGTTGCCTTCAAACGTCATGTTATCTTTGTTAGCCCCAGTGTTGTGATAAAAAAAAATCTTCCCCAGGCCAGCTAAAGACCATCTTCAGTTTTTGAGTTTGACCCAGGTTGAGTTGCACTGTGGCCACACTTGTACGCGGCCGGAGGCTCCCCTGCTGGCGCGGTGTCTGAGGTCGTGGCCAGGCCATGGGAGTACCTCATGTACGTTAACGTCGGAACACCGCGCACCCGAGATGCTCGCGATCATCGACACCGGCAGGGACCTCATCTGGCTCAAATGCACCAGCGACACGTCCGTACCTCTGGCAGCAGCCGCCGGCGCCGTGTTCGATCTGTCCTGTGATAAGAGAATAAGAGACTCAGGAATAATACTGAAATAAGAGTTTAAGGGAAGTTATAATCCAAAAAATACTAAAATAAGAGTTAAAAGACTAGTGCAAATAAAAGAATAAGAGACAGATCAAATAAGACAGTCACCGAATTAAGAGACTGATTACAGTGTTTCTGTACAAATAGCTTGTGATCTTCAAATCAGGGGGAGGGACCTTGGGAATCATGGTAATGAAGAGATTGGTCATAAATGAACAAAACTACATTAGAAATCATTATTTGAAGTGCAACTTCAAAAAAGCCAGGCAAAATTACAGTGCTCACAATAAAAAGGAGAAAAAGGACAGTAGATAACTCACTTTTAACTTAGCCCAACAAGTATCAGAGCAAGTCAGAGATATGGAATACTGAATGAACCGGGCAAAATGAGACTTTTAGATCTCCAAATATCTTTGTTTGCGGACATGGTGTCTCCGAGAGAAACGTCACACGAATCCATGGCACTTGCCGACGCATCTGTTACGCTATCGGCAGTTGCAAAATTCATATAATGGTGGACCCGTGATACACAAGTTCATACATAACTTCTAGATCAACTATCAACACAAGAAAGTAACATGGCATGAAAGCCCCAACTACATTTGAACCGCAACTATGAAGAAAGCATGTTTTTTCATCTTGGACCATGGAATGGCACAACAAATAAACCACAACTACATTTGAGACCAATATTGCTACTCTACTGAACACGAAACAATGCTCACTCAAGTTTAGACTATCCAGGTGCTTAATTATGTGGCGAAGCTTGCTTGTGACAAGCGCGATCCTAAGTATAGTTTGTAAGCATCAGTTTCCAGAGAGGGAAGTTGCAAACTAAATCAAGTCATTAGAAGGTGTAACAATCAACAAAGATAGATAGGCGACGTTACCTACTCTTGTTGATGTCCCGCAATATTGCTGCAAAATACAAAGAAAATGAGGACTCAAATCTATTGACTGCTTTAGTCTCTAAATTTTCTGGGCCGTTAACTACCACTTGTAAGGCTGTTGTTAAGTGCCACTTGTAAGGCTGAAAATATTGTGCGCAAAGTCCACTGTTTTTCTTGACAGAAACAATAGAAAATTGTTTATTCTACAAAATAGAAAATGGAAAGATTATAACCAAAATTTCAAAGGAAGCGTTGCTTGGTTGAAGGGTAGAGAAACATAAGCTAAAACTTATTGCACCAGTGACAGTACTTGAAGTAATGCCATATCACTTCCCATCTTTTTTTGTTAGAAAAATCAAAAGGTGAAAAAAGAAAATGATAAACCGGGGAATGGAAAACTGGAAAACCGAGATACTTAAAATTGAAAGACTAAAGAAAAGGGACAAAACAAAGAGTAACAGAAAACTGAAAAAGAAAGGCAGAACTGAAGAAAATGATCAACTTGAGAAATTCAAATCAAAGGAATGATGACTGAGTTTTGAAATGCAAAAAAATGAGTGGCTAAAATTGAAAGACTAAACTGAATCTTCAGAGATCGAGAAGTGAGCGACGAAAGGCTGCGAGAATTAAGAAACAAGCTGAGGTACAAAGATCAACAAAACAACTGAATGACTAAGGTACTGAGTGAAATGCCAAATAATGAGTGAAATTAATGAGAGACTTAGGGAAATAAGAGAATGAGAGACGACAGACAATAATCAAATAAGAGACTGAGAGAATGATCAAATAAGAGAATGCTTATAACTAAGAAATTCCCCAAGGGAATTAAGTAATGATAGACTCAGGAAATGAGTGACTGAAGATAGTGAAAAATAATTAATGAAAACTGAGCAAATACTAGTACTAAAAGAATGAAGACTGAAGTTAATAAATTAATGAGAAACAGAGATACTCAAGTAATAAAATGAAAATTGAAGGTACTGAATTATTGAGAAACTTAGGCAAGTGAAATACCAATATTGAGATACTGAAGTAATGAGTGAATGAAGACATGCCGAAGAAAATGAAAGACTGAAGAAATGCCAAAAAATGAAGTGATGAAATGAATGAAATAATGAGAGACTACAAAACTAAATGACTAAGATACCAAATGGAATGAAGAAAATGAGACACTCAAAAAGCACATAATGAAGTAATGAGAGTTGAGAAACTAAAGTAACGCACATAAACGAGTGAAATGAAGAAAATGAGACTGAAGAAATGCCGGAAAATGAAGTGACTGAATGAATGAAATAATGAGAGACTATAAAAATTAATTACTAAGATACCAAGTGAAATGAAGATAATGAGTGACTCAACAATGCACTAAATGAATGAAATAATGAAAGACTAAGAAAATGAGAGACTGGATAATGAAATGATAGACTGGATAATGAAATGATACTCAAGTAATAAAAGACTGAAGGAAATATGCCCTCCCGAGGCTTATGATTACCGGCGTGTTTACCAGGTCTCACGCCAGTAACTACGTAGGATGATACTGGCGTGCATTTTGCTTTCCACGCCGGTGATATTTTCCTCCATGGTGGGTTTTTTGGGCCCACATATCACCGGCGTGGCGCTATCTGGTACACGCCGGTGATTCCAACGTAGCACTGGCGTGGACATTTTCCCACACCGGTGATTAGCTGCGGAAATTGGTCCCAACAGATCACCGGCGTGGTTTTAGAGTGTCCCGCCGGTGATTAGAAGCCAGCTATTAGTTGTTTTCTTGTAGTGATAGCATAATTTTCGCACTGTATTCGATTCCGAAACCGTTTTGAAGAATCCATATCCAGTTTTAAGCAATCCGGCCGTGGATAAGGATATCCGATTCCGAACTTCATACCCGGATATGATATAGGATATGGTATGGAAAATAGCTTATAATATGGATTATCCAAAAAATAAATAGGATCATCCGATGGTTTTAATTTGAATAATCTGATTTTCTATCGAAATGTCTAACCTAATAGTGCATAATTTGCAGTCAGTTAAAGTAGCCGATTTAATCGCCCTTTCCCCTCCCCTCCACGTGTTACTGTTCGGGACAGGCGAAAGGGAGCTCCACCCGGTTCCTTGCTCCGCTGACGGCTGATCCGTCGGTCCCTTCCCTCTCCGGCCGCCGTTGTGGTGGCAGGAGAGTGGGGGACCCCGGATCCGTGCCTGAGGCGTGTATATAGTAGGGTAGGGTTTCTTGCTGGCCCTGGCGAGGAGGTGGCGGCGGCGCCTGCGTGGAATAATGGTGCCGGCGCTCGGTCCCTTCCCCGACGATGCCTGTGGCGGAGTCGGCGAGCTGCTGGAGCTTGGTGCTTCTCGGATCTGTTGATCTGGGGAGAGTTGGTGCTCTGCGTGGTCGCCGTTGCGAAGGCGGCGATCTTCGCGCTGAGATTTTGTCCCCGTTCTTCTCTTCGCCGGGGCGGAGTGGGTGGCTCTGCTTCTGGAGGATCTGGGGTTGCTGCAACTTGGCTCCGTCTTGAGCTCCATGGAGGAGATCTTTGGCGTCAGGTTCCACCCGTGTTTGTTGAGGTTCGTGGTGGTTCTCTTCGTTGTTTGCCCCGGCCGGCCATGGTGGTGAGGGGGGCGAGCTTCTGGAGTTTGGGTCTTGCTGGTGGCTGGGCTGGGCGCTGGCGTGTCGGTGGGAAGCTGGGTGGTGCGGAGGAGATGGTGCTGGCCGTGTGCGTTTATCGCTCTGGGTCTCGTCGCGTGGCGGCGGGCGGTTCTGCGGTCTACTACATCTGTGGAGGTGCTCTCTTCTCCGGGTTCGGTGGTACGGCGACTCCGGCGGCTTCCAGGTTCTGGGGAGCGCGGTGGTGGATCTGTCTGTGATGCTTTCAGGTGGCTCAGGGAGCTTTGTGCTTATTGCTGGGTCTTTTTGTTGTTTTCTTTCTTTGTTGGACCTGTGTGTAATTTGTGCCGAGCTCTTGTACTGTGAGACGGATCCTTTCAAAAAAAATTGCAGTCAGTTAGTTGTCAAATTCATCCGTTGAACAACAACTCACTTACAAAGTCATTGTATAGACTACGGAGTACAAACATTGTTAGTTACTAGGTTATTGAATAATTATTTATGATTGTATGTTTTGACAATTTACTTATGTGCGTATCTATCCGATTAATTTTGTATCTGCTCCGAATCCACACCATTTCCGTTCCCACCATCAGATATATCCGACTCCGAATCCGCATCCGATCATTATCCACTCCGCTCCGAATCCGATGGAAAAATATGGGAAAGGATGTGGTAGAGTCAAAATCCGATTCGATCCGTTTACATCCCCACATGCAAGCAACATTTAATACTACATATATTTTGCGAAATGTCACACAACTTTGGTAGGCTTTGATCAGTACGTGGGCTTTGCTTGGGTTTCAAGTCTTGTATATATAAACTAAAGGAAGGATTAGTTTATTTCCTCAACTTTCTTTGAGAGCATAATTTAGTTCAGGTCATGTGGTCCTGTTTTTGGCGTATGCAATCACAATTTTCTCCCAACGACTTGCTTGGTGCCTCTTTTTGGTAAAAAATCGACCGTACATTTAAGAGGTGGTATCATGTTGCTGGTTTGCAAAAAGAAAGTTGCTCAAGGTGTGCTATGCACTTCAGTATGTGAATCACTGGATACCAAGAATAATATTAAGTAGAAAACAAATATGATGTATGCTTTCACGCTCTTAAAAAAATATCTACCTCTTAGAATGTATTTATTTTCATGAATGAACGTAAACCTAACTAGGATTGTAGGCTTCACCCGGTTCTTATTTTGATGTCTTGGAAAATCAAGTTAATCGCAAGACTTCTATATGGAGATTAAAAGAAATGGATTTCTGGAAGGAAAATCGTGTTCATTTTTGCTAAACACCCGCGGGTGCTAAACGAATAGGAACATACAAATATCCATATGATTAGACTACAGACTTGGTGCAAAGTTGATGTCCCTTCCCATCATAGAATGTCTTCAGTGAACAAGTTACATATGCACTATCTTGACAACTTTAGGTGGTACTAGGTTAAAGTGGAGATCATGCAATAACATCTCCAAGATCTGACACATTTGCAGTCAACTCTCCGACCGTTCGGTGTTTTTTGAGTGTGTGAAACACCCCAACCTACGGAGTCAGCATAAAACATGTTTAGTACTAGCATTTTAGTTCCATAAGAAAGAATGGATGACAATGATCAACTGATTGAACTTACAGAAACATGAACTTCAACATTAACACCATTTAGATTGTCTTTAGATCCCTTGCATATGCCCGTTAACATATTTTCCAACTAATAATAGCAGAATAAGACATAAATGTCAACAACATGAAGCTACCAAATATCACACAAATATAGTTTATATTCACTTCATCTGAAACCTAACTGAAATCTACTAAACTGACCTCAATTGTAGTAGAAATGCATTCTCCATTGCAGCGTTCAATAATATCGCCTATTTGGGTGCTGAAAACTTGGCCATCAAAATAGAGAGAGAGAGAGAGAGAGAGAGAGAGATGACAATTGCCATTAAATCTTACTGTGCACTTATGCTATAAACAATAGCATGGAGCTTTCGTAACACAATCATCATTTCTTTCTAAAACAAGTTGTACTCATGAATAATTTTCGATGTGAACATGCACATCTTGAACCCATCAAAGACCCACTCTTTCCTTGCTTACAAATTTCTGTTGCTAAATTATCTATTGTTGCCATTTTTCAAACATATCATTACGTACATAAAATATTTATTGCAACAATTTGTTCAAACATAATTTCTTGATATTGAATTGCATACGAGAGAGAGAGAGAGAGAGAACGTACTCATATTTCTTCCATAAATCCACACACTTGAGCTAAATAGAAGAAGGCATAAAAGTCCCTCCCTTACTATTGTTGGATATTCCCACAACTTCTCCATCCAAGTCAATGACTGGCCCTCCGTTATCATACTACATCAATTCACATATGCAAAATGTGAGAGTTCATAACAACAAAAATTATACTCCCTCCGTGTCAAAATATAAGTCACACTAGTCACTTACCATACACATGTATGTAGACATGTTTTAGTGCAAGATTCACTAGTCACTTACATGAATCTTGCACTAAAACATGTCTACATACATATGTGTGGTAAGTGACTAGTGCGACTTATATTTTGATACGGAGGGAGTAGTAGTAGCATACTGAAATATAAAACAACAAAATTATACGGAGTATCAAAAACTCAGAACATGAAGCAATGTATTTAATACAACCATGTGAGTAGAAATATTACCTCCTTATAATCGTTTGCACCACCTGCACATTCAAGGTACATGTTGTGATACCGCTCATATGTGGTTGGATTCTGATATAATACCCTATCATATGTTATCCTTAAATTTAACATATTAGCTCTTCCTAGCCGAAAGACATCTTGAGCAAGTTTCGCTTCTTCATTGAAAGATGGTAACTGAACGGGGGTATCCACTCTAACCCTCACAAAAGCAAGATCGTAATGTGGCTGGTAGTAGATCAACTGACCCTCTGCACTGGTGCCGTCTAGCAAATGAACAGTAACCTAAAAACATGGGACAAAGAATTATATTATATATTTTTAGCATTGGCTACCAACCAGGCTACATGTACATTAAAAAATATTGTTAATGCAAACATATTTGTTGTTTCCTGTCTATTACTAGAGAAGTCATATAGCACAAGGCAGGCAATTTGCAACTGGGAAACTAGCTATCTTACACCTAGTTATTAATTGAAGATGGAACCAAGTATAGTGAGCAGCATGCATCTCCACTACTTATAAAAGAGAGAACATTATTTTTCCTACGTGCACCAAACCAAATCTACACAGGTTAACAAACACCCTCAGATCGTGTCCACTTATAGAAATCGAACGACTCCTATTAGTTTAATCACCCGGCAATCAGATTAACGATCCGGATACATCCTGTCGACCTCGGCAGAACATTTCCTGCCGAAAATTTTGTGCTACGCGTACCCGCTCGATCGCCCTCCACCCCGCATCAGTGGGCGTCGACCGCTCCATCTCCTTCCCCGACGGCGAGACGAACCTTCGCGAGGGCGCCGGTAAGGAAGCTCTTCCTCCCTCCCATCGGCCTCCTCCCTGCTCCTCCTCCTTCCTCCCTTCATCGATCCCCACTCCTCCCATGGAGATTCCTTGCCAGTGTGCCACCGCCGCCCAGACCTTCAACTTCCCCCGCCGGTGACCCTCTAAGATCCAACGCGGGCTCCAGCAGGAGGCTTTCTCATTGCCCTCGCAGATTCCACGCAACAAGTGGCGCCATGAGAAAATCCGCTCCTCTCTCTGGTCATCTGGATCTTGCCCAAGCCCAAAAGCCACTGAGTCCTAGCCCCGATCCCAACCTTGGTCGTAGATGTCGCCGTTTTCCCCCATCCCCTCCTTCTCCGTCTGCATCCTCTCTCTGCATAACTGCCTGTTGTGTCTGCTGATCAATCGACCCCGAGCCAGCGGTCCCCGGAGGACGCCCAGTGCCTTATGTGCTCCCTCCTCCTTCCCAAGGAGCTCCCGCCGCCAGCCTACGCCGGTGAGCTCCCAGGCTGGAGCTCCTATCTCCCGGCCGCCCGGACGCACCGGATCCATGCAGCCCGTGAGCTGCTGCCGCGAACTCGGATGGGCCTGCTGCCATGGCTTGCCTTAACCGGTAGCCCGCAGCCTCCCGTCCTGTCGTGCTCCACTTCTTCGTCCACGTGCTCTCACCGGCAAACGAGTTGTGCAGTTCGTGCCTTTGGTTCGTGCAAGTAGCACCAGTACACGCACGCATCAGCAGCTCGTCAGTACACATGCTGCCTGGGCTTATCTGTTGTGTTTCCCTTTTGCTTTGTGCTAGGTTGCATCTTGCCGTGGAAAAGGCAATAGCAGCTCGATTGATTCTGCTTCTGATGCACGAGCACAGCTTAGCCTTTCTCTCTTGTATTTCTAAATTATTATATCTCTACTGAACATTGTCAAATTGGCAATGGGCTTATCTCATTTGTTTCTTCAGTACAAATGCAAAATTGACAAGCATTAGCAGTTCTTCAGTTTCTGATGCACAAAGCACAGCTTAGAAACTTCGTCGCGGGCGGCACGATGGCCTTGAAAAGCCAGCTCGTGGCGGAGCTTCTCGGCCACGACCGGGTCGCTCCTGGCGAGCGCTGGCAGCCTGGCGTGTATTGCTTTATCTGCACACCAATTCGCTTCTGATCCATGGAGTTTGCAGAACCAGAGATCACAGCTTGATGATGAAGTCATGCATACTGTATCGATCAATGGACAACGAGCTCCTCCGCTGCACGTACCGAAGCCTCCTCTCCATGTTGTTGTGTTGGACAGGTTAGAAATTGGATTAACGGGTTCGATCTGTTTGCAGATGAGATCGTCATGCTGTTCACCAACCTGTTCGGGCAGCCGCCACGGTGGCGGTGCTGTTGGCCGACCTGGTCACGATGAAGCAGTTCCAGGTCGGCGTCGTCTTTTCCGGCGGTCAGGTGCCTGACAGCTACAATGCGATATGTGGTCAGGAGCCGGACGTGTAAGCTTCTCGATGGAGGCATGCAGCTTAATAGAAGTATGTTATTGTACTATAATATTTTGATTATGATGATCTTAGATGTTTACCTTGTTGTGTTAGTAATTGGATAATTTCTCAACTGATGAAAAGTTCCTTTCTCTCGCGAATGACAACGGAACACACTAGGAATTAAAATGCTTTATCATGCTTAGACCATTTCACTGGTAGGTCTGCAAGGTGTAGGGAATTAAAATGATTGTGCATGATGAGCTTGCTAAATACATGGGTGGAGAAGTACGGGCAGGTCTGCAAGGTGTAGGGAAGACTACTGTTTGTGCAAAACGAGGATCCTATATGAAGAAACTGGTGCTTTCCTCAGCCTTTGTTTTTGATAATCTTAATAGGGCGTCAATACAAGATAACCTGTAAATACTTATACAAGAGTTAGTCAAGAGTTGTATGCCGGTCCTTGCAGATGTTTGCAGGCCTGCTGCTATTTATCAACTCACCGTACTGGGTGAACAGGTTCAGTTTTATGAACATATCAAGCTTCAAAACTGCCAAGTTACATATGCTTTCTGAATGCACGCCAGCCTTCTCTGTATTTCCTCAGTTAAGTAGTTCTATTACAAAAAAATATACTAGGAATTCCATTCTGATAAAACACTTTCACTTAAACGCAACATTTTCCTTCTACATCAACAAACAGTCTTCTAGAATCAATATGGCAGAAAATTGGTTTTAAAAACATGCGGAAACAAGACTTGTGAACCATGAACCCTTGTGTGAATATTTTATGAGGTCAGCATTAGTCGGTTTTGGTCTAAACTAATTACCCACTTTAATTTAGTCCAGTATGAAATTCTGATAGAGCTTTGTTGTCAGCTGTGATCCAACGATGGTACATTTTAAGTAGATAGTCAGTACATAACATACATACTACCAGTTCGCATGCTTGTCACACCGTCAGTCATGTAATTTCTTACTCTAATGATATGTCTTCTTTTATTATGATAGTGGAGACATCTTACACGGTCAGCCACTTTAATATATGCATACTAACTGGAGTACTCATGAGAATTCACAGTGGAATTTCTTTTCCTATACGTGTGTTACACGTGCACGTTTACTAGTACAAGTTAATAGACAAAACATTGACTCACATTAGCATGGGAAGCATACTCCTCTCCGCCTGACCAGATGTTGACAGGAGAATTCTTTGTGCGAATCAGATGTGCAGTTGTCAAAATAATGCCGGTTTTGCTCTCCCCACTCCAATCAATCCAAAAACCGGAGCACCGATTTAGAGGTTTGCCACCTGCATCCACCCAGTTTCATGCAAAATATATACATCAAGTTGCGCGGTAAACTTTTTGTATTACGAAACTTTGTATAAGAAATGGCTAGGATTAACTAGGCATACACAGTAAAAATAGAGACTTATAGGAGACATATAGTAAGAAAAAAGATGTTCAAGGAATATATTCTAGATGATTCGACATGCAGTTTCCTATATAATTGCAACTAGTCAAGTACAAACGGAGATGATGTTGCACAAGTAGAATTACAAAGCAAATAAACACCAATATATGGGATCGAAAGAAGAAGAGAAATTTACTCACAACAAGGGTATATATATATACAACATATTCTGTGAAGATATGGTCACGTGATGTTTTAGAATTTTTTAAAGAACAACAGTACTATTCCTAGACGAGTATGTGTGAAGAGCATCTAGAGCGATCATATAGCACTAACTGAAAACTCAATTGCAATTGCGACCATAATGAGGCCGGTCAAGAAGAGAATGCATGGCTAAGGTAGGACCCATGAATGTTTAGATTTAGTTCTCGGCAAATTGTTTCTGAAAAGATTGAAACGACTAAAAAAACTTAGCAAGTCTTGATTTTCTTTTCTTGAGACCAAGCGTTTATGTCCTATTTTTCTTTTACTGAGACCAAGCATTTATTTTTCTATTTAAATGACACATGAACGCTAATGCAGGGGTAAATTAAGTAGATAACAATTTTCAAGGCGTAAGACATGCTAATGCAGGGGTAAATTAAGTAGATAGCAATTGCTCAAGGGTTAAGCAAAAATTAAAATACTTATCTAAACTACATCTGATGAAGATATGCAGTTACATCCAGCCACGCATTTGATAATCTAGCAAGTTAGTCCCAAAACTGAGAGGGTTGGTGCAAAACACATGTGCTAGCTACATACATACCTAGGGAGGATGAAATCCCAAGGAGAGACTTGGCGGCGATGAGCACCGCCTTGGTTCCAGATTCGCGGATGTGAAGAAGCTCTCGAGTGTGAAAATACGTGGGAGGTTCGAAGTCCTTGAGCGTAGGAATTTCCTCTTCCACCGGGGGAGCTACAAGAAGAAGAAAAAACATATCGATCGATCAGTCGCACACTTGCAATTGTTAGATGTGAAACGTGATTACATGGTCGTGAGTGCAATGGCTGATGGAATTTGCAAAACCAGCAACAGTAAAGCCACTGGGTAGTTACATTGACGCTTGAGGAGGAATCGGCAGACCTGATTTTGCATGGAGTTTGTCTCTTTCGATCTTGGCCCTTAGCCACTTGGGGTCGATGAAGAAACCAGTGCTGCCGGCGGGCATGGGGAGCAGTGCAGGTGCCCCCGGATTCGACTTCTTCGCATGACTTCCTCCTCTCCGCTGGTAGGGTCGGCCTCCATGCTTCTCTTGTTCTTGGGTCTCTCCTCCAAGACCGATGACGAATCGCCCTCTTGCATGGCGGCCGGCGTAATGTCACGATCGCCGCCGCCTCCACCGACCGTGTCGTGCGTGGTCGGGCAGATACCCCGAGTTTCTCCAACGTACTCCCTCTGTTCCATTTTAATTGACTTCCTATTCACCACATGTGAATGTATCTATACATGTAACATGTCTAGATACATCCATATTTGGTGGATAGGAAGTCAATTAAATTGGAACGGAGGGAGTACGAAACAGTCCAAGCCTCCACAGAAAGCTCCCACTGTGGGCTCATGGGCTGGGCTCTTGTACAAACCTATATAGCCCGCAACTATACTAGACTAGTCTTCCTTTCTACTAACAAGAAAAAATGGCAAAGCTCATAGAACAATGTTTGCATGCACTCGAAGTCTCGAATAAATGTCAGAGCTAATTATTGCAATTTGTTGAGCTGATGATATCATGAGTAAAACAGCATGTAAAAATACTAAATATTTATAAGATGGATTTCTCATTAAAGATAGATGTCGATAAGGTGTCTAGCGACTCTCTTAGTGAATCAAAAATATCTCTACTATATTAAAGCGGAGCTGGTGGCATTCCGTGGTACGTCGCTACCCAACTCGCCCGCACGACCCCACCTCGCATCCCTTACCGACGGAAAAAGAACCGTGGACGCTAAAAAAGCCAGTCAGGAAAAAAAACAGCGTACGGTGCACACACGATGAAGGAGCTCAAGTAAAAAAAAGAGAGCAGGATAACCGTTCCCCATCCCTCGACCACAACCCCAGTCGTATGTCGCCTCCCAGCCGCATGCTGCGCCGCCGGCCACCGACCTCCACCCCCGTGGATCTCGCCTGCCGGCCCTATCCCCGTCGCGTTGCAGCTCGAGAATCAGACGCGCCGCCGGATCAGTCCGCCCCGCCGGAACCAACCTCGTCCCGTCGCGTTGTGGTCAGCTCCAGCTATGGCAACCGCCGCCACGATCCTTTCAGTCAAATGGCAACCGGCATTCAACGTCGATCATGGACATGATTGTCTCCTTCAACCGGTAGAAAAGGTACGCCCCAGACTCACTCATTCTCATTTCCGCACTGCTGCCTTGCTCGTCGCAGTCGCTTGCCCTCACGCGGTTCTCCACTGGCAGAACAACCACAGTACTGCTTCGGTGCCTCGAGGCCTCATCCTGCAAAAGACGCCAGTGGGCGCCATTCTTCAGTACGCCCACCCCGTCAAGCGCGAGTTCCCGGTCGACCAAGGTTAGTTCCTTGATTCTCGTGACAAGCTACCAGCGTAAAGAAGAACACAGTGCATATAATATTTTTTGCATTGGTTGCTGTCTGTTTTCTGCATCGTCGTCCTTGATCCGTTAGTGTGGTTGTCATGGCAAATTTGATTGGAGCTGGGTGATTGGGAAATTTTGAAGGTTTGAACAATTTGAGTTTGGATTGCTGGCTAATTGGTTGTGAATAATGAACTGGTTGAGAGTCCTACTGAATTCGTCTTGTGTCACAGCTACTTACTACTATTTGAGTCTTTTGGATATTTTGGTCTACATCACTTCAGTTGTACAGATCATGATGCCTGTCAACTCCTATCAAGCAATTTTTCTTCTTTTGATGATTTCCGTTGGCATTTTCCGGATGTTCGATTGTTTTATTCACAGGATTCAGAGAATTTTTATATAGTTCAAGAGTGTTCTGTTGCAGTACTACTAGAGGTGATTTGCACCCAACGTGTTTTATCTGAACAAAGCAAAAACCACAAAACCTACAATCGCTCAGGTGAGTTCATCCTGGCATCCTTCAGTTCTTCGCATTCACTCGGTTCTGTCCCTGCTTTATTTACTGCTTCCGCATGGTTCTTTAGGGTTCCTCACGGAGGAGCGCATTACTTCAGCCTCAGGTCCTCTGTTTTGCTGTTCGCTTGTGCCTTCTGGTCCATCAGGTATAATTGTCCTTCCTAGCTTTTCAAAAGTTTTTCAGTCGTGACAAGGAGTCCTAACATATTGCACCTAAAGTAGATTTCTGCTAACCTGCTTATGTTCATTAAAATAAAGTGGTATGTCTCCATTTTCCGTTACCAATTAAGAATCTCCGGTGTTGCAAGTAATGGTACTGATATGCCAGAAAGTTAACTTCAAGTTGTGCAAAATGTCTGAGCAGTCGCAATAGTGTTTTAGCCTTTCACTTAAATGAAAATTTGTTGTTTGCTTTTCTTCTCCTGCATATGCCTTCTCCCTAAGACATGAATGTCTTTGGTTGTGTTACACATATGTTATACTATGCTAATGTCCATTTTTGTTGCATATTTTGGGACGGGGAGGCTTTGACTGACATTGTGATACCAATAAACCTTTAGTACCTTTCTTGTGTAGATGGAACCCATTAGTATTAAAAGAAAGCGGACATATGCAGCCATCACTGAAACCCCGCCGACCCCTAGGTTTAAATATTTTGATGATATTGAGTATGGAGACACTCACAAGAAGTGGAGCATTTGTGTGAGGGTGGAAGTGAAGTTTCAGTCTAATAAATATGCAGACAACATTTCCTTCATTCTTATGGATAAGAATGTAAGTAACAAACAGTTTCAATAAATTGATAAAATGTATTTTTTATCACAACCTTACCTTTTCTTCTCAAATACATTAAAGGGGACAAAAATCGAAGCAAATGTTTGGGGACACGCTGAAGTAGAGCGATTCAACCGCATACTGCAAGCTGGTTGGAAGTATATTATCCACAAGGTTACAATCTTTTCTAATATGGAAGATGTCGAGTTTAGAGCCATTGGACACGACTATGAATGCCACTTTAATCAAATGACAGTTGTTGAACCTTCTGTGCATGTTGAGTTCCCAATACTCCCAAAACATTTGATGCCATTTTGGGATGTTGCCAAGCGTCCAAATAAAACCTTTGTAGGTATGTAGCTTAAATCTTTCAACTACAGTACTCACTCGGTACAATACAACTTCACTATTCGAAATCAATCAAGTAATAATGCATATTGTACAGACATAGTTGTTCACTGTTGTGAACGTGAACGTGTTGGGATGCGCACAAACTATAGAGAGGCAATCTTCATGGATGCGTGGTACGTGTAGTTTATACATAAACACCGCAATTGTCTTATACATATTAGTGAAAAGATGTTTTTAAAATGCTGTAGGGGGCAATCTTATTCCTGTTGGCATTTGGGGTTCTCAATTGATTCAGAACTCATACCTATGGTCAACGACTGAATGCGGCAACCCCATTGTTGTTGCAACTATGTTACAGAAAGATATTAAATTTGATAATTAATTTTTCTGCATCACCATACATTGTATGTTTTAACTTATTTATTGCAAAAAGATATTAAATTTGTTCATCTTAATAATAGGTGATCTGAATACTTCAGAGCATACTAAATTTGCATTCAACCCAACTCATCGTGCAACACGTCCTCTTCAGGGCGAGTTATTTTTAAACAGCACGAAATTGCAAACATATTACACAACTGACGATTAATATCTTTCCTATTAAATTAAAAAATGCTAATGCAGATATCCGCCAAAAAATAATTAGTGGAGCGATTGACAAGAGCTTTGTGTGAAGGTTTCCAGAGTGGAGGTGGGCTTTCTGCGCAGCCGTGTGGGCGAAAAGGATGCTCAATGCAATAAGTTTATGTAGGAACAAGTAGATGTAGGAGACGTCTCTGATACATGGTTGGAATATGTTTTAGCTGGAATGATTTTACTGCTGCATGGCATATGATTTCTGTGTGTACCTGCAATTTGGGAGGCGTCATAGTACTTTGATATGTGGTATGTTCAATATTGTTTAAAAGAACCTATTGTGTGAAGACTTCTATGAATGTAAAGATTGTTTCATTGGAGTTTATGTCATTTTCTCAAAGGAGTTCCTACTATTTTGTAAATATATCAGAATATATTCTAAGAGTATAATATATTCCTGTACCATAACTCATGAACCATATATTATTTGGTTTCTTTAAAAGATCGACATGATTGATCTTTGTACCTGAGCATTTTCCTTGTATTTATGTTAGAAAGGACACTAACTAATTTATGTTACGCCAACCATTGGCGTCTTTTCTACTGCACGTGCAAGAAGTAATACCAATACTGATTCACCAACAGTGTTCCAACCCTGAAACATTTATTGATTCACCACAAGTGTTCCAAAGAGCCCAGCTTCTTCAATAACTTAGCCTTTGCACAAACCATCGCTGCCCTGGATGTGTAAAAAAACACAAGTATTGTTCAGAATCCAACCTAAATGATCAGTGGAAATAAACATGCTCGATATTCTGGTATATATTGATTTTCCTAGGAACTTTACTCATGTACAGTACACCATCTACAAACCCATGTTCAGCAACAACTGTGACTAAATCCTGAAATATTCACAGATTCAACAGCAGTGTTCCAAATATATGAAAGACATGATAATACTGATCATAGATGTGGAAAGTTATTCAACACGTCACTGCATCGCTGACCAGCCTAACTTGAGGTCCCTAATAACAAGCATTGCGGACCAATTTCACGTAAATTAAATTGTTGCTAATTGTACTGTTTAGTTTTTATATATCTTTACTTTAAGGTTCCAACATTGAACTATCAGAATGTTCATTTTTTCTGACAATCAGATATTCTGAATCAGCAGAAGAAATGGGACCAAAGAAAATTAGAATGTGAAGTGAAGAGAGGAGGAATAAAGAAGCTAAACAAGAAAGAAAGACCATTATCTTCAAGCCAACATATCTTCGCCCGCAGATAGCAAAAGGATGACACAAAGTGTAGATTAGAAAAGAGTGTTGCAAAGATGTCGCGTTCAAACCAACCATCACGGAAAGGAAAAGAAGGTTGCATTCTCATCGACCTTTTAATAAGTAGTAGAGAAATTGTCCCATCACATGTGACAAATTAATTGACAATAACGTGGTCCATGTTTTTTGAATTTGTGCTCGACCAGTGGTCAATGAACATGGAGCCTCAAAGCGATCCCGCACAAGTATTGTACCGCGTCCACTAACCGGGTTTTCTATACACGAGCCTGTGAGATCCTGGCCTAGGGCTTAATAGGATTGATAGGATACTCATATCAACAAGTTGCAACTTCTTTTCCGGAAGCTCATCTGAAAAGAACTCCGAGGTTAAGCGTGCTTGGCCCGGAGCACTCCAAGGATGGGTGACCGACCAGGAACTCGTTCCCGGGTGCGCACGAGTGAGGACAAAGTGCGCAGAAAAGACTAGTGTTGATCTGTGGGGCCAGTCTGGAGATCCTAGAGAGCTGCCAGGGGTGACAGGCCCGGCCCGGGGTGGCCGGGGTGTTACAATTTGGTATCAGAGCCGACCTTCGCGGCAACACGGGCGTGTGCGGGTCAGGGGCGCGGACATGTGGAGCATGTGCCGGCACTGGACGCACAGACGTGTACCAAGAGGGGAAGTTCCTGGACTGGGGGCTGACCGACGAGGGCGTCGGTCTTCTAAGGGGGGAAGGATGTGAGATCCTGGCCTAGGGCTTAATAGGATTGATAGGATACTCATATCAACAAGTTGCAACTTCTTTTCCGGAAGCTCGTCTGGAAAGAACTCCGAGATTAAGTGTGCTTGGCCCGGAGCACTCCAAGGATGGGTGACCGACCGGGAACTCGTTCCCGGGTGCGCACGAGTGAGGACAAAGTGCGCAGAAAAGACTAGTGTTGATCTGTGGGGCCAGTCTGGAGATCCTAGAGAGCTGCCAGGGGTGACAGGTCCGGCCGAGGGTGGCCGGGGTGTTACAGAGCCTTTGAACACTCCAATTGTATCTTCATCCGATGAAGAAGAGGGCCATATTGAAATGTGTACTCCATGCACGCCTCAGTTTCAAAGAACACTTACCAGTACCCTGATACTCCGAGGCGAAGGATCAAATGGTACACAATTTGTCCTGCAGCACCATACAATGTTGACCACCTGGTTTCACATCTAATTATTTTATTAATGTGGTAATTCAGGTAGTAAACATGCCAATGATCTCACGGGAAGTTCAACTACGGTGATGGCAGAGCATATGCAACCAATTGCCAACATTTCAATATCGACCAACCCGACGCCCAAGGTAACATAGACGAGATCAAGAGATTCATAGATGCGAGGTGGGTAACTCCACCAGAGGCAATGTGGAGGATATTTGACTTCACCCTCTGTGAGAACCACCTGTCGGTCCTGCTGTTACCGCTACATCTCCCAAACATGCACAGGGTCACATTCAAAGAAGGAGATAACCTGAATGACGTCCTCGCCAGTGATAATGCATCAAAGTCTATGTTGACGGAGTATTTCGTGGCTAACCAGACACACGTGTGGGCTCGAGATATTCTGTACAAGGACTTCCGGGAAGGTTCACATGGCAAAGAACAAAGTATTGGAGGAAAAGGGAACTATGTTACCAAGTAGGCCGAATCGTGTCAGCCAATCCCGCTGAGGGGGAATGTTACTTTCTGAGGGTGCTTCTAAACCACGTACCAGGCTCGGTGTCCTTTGAAGACCTGAAAACCATGGAAGGTGTGCTATGTGATACCTTTTGTGAGGCCGCCGAGAGGAGGGGTCTCATCGAGTCAGACAACACCCTCGACGAGTGTCTTAAGGAGGCCATGCCAGGTTCTCTCAGGAGGCTCTTTGCAACAATCTTAGTATTCTGCGAGCCTAGCGACGTGCGCGGTCTTTGGGATAGGCACGTTGAGGCGATGTCTGACGACTACAGGGTACGTCACACGTGCCCAACCGCGGTGGAGCAGATGGTGTTACTTGATATTAGGGGAATGCTGCAGTCCATGGGAAAGGACATAAAGTTGTTCGCTCTTCCGGACATGGATGAGACTTATGACAACACAGAAGGCGAGGCCCGAGAGGTTATCGAGGAAACCACTATCGAGGTTGACGAGCATGACAAATCCCTAGAGTCCTTACTAAACCCCGACCAGAGGGAAGCCTATGACAAGATACTCGAAGGGGGCGTCTTCTTCGTCGATGGCCCAGGAGGCACTGGGAAGACCTTCCTATACATGGCGTTGCTCGCTAGGGTTCGAGGCACGAAAAAGGTCGCGGTGGCCACAGCTACATCAGGTGTTTCCACCTCGATCATGCCTGGAGGCAAGACCGCCCACTCAGGTTCAAGATCCCACTAAACATCGAAGAAGGTGGATCGTGCAACTTCACCAAGCAGAGTGGAACAACCAAGCTACTAAGGATGGCTTCACTCATCCTATGGGACGAGGCCACCATGATGAAGAGGTAGGCGGTGAGGCGCTGGACAAGAGCATGCGAGACATCATGGGCCGACGGGAGAAACTTTTCGGGGGGGAAGACTGTCGTGTTTGGTGGGGGACTTCAGGCAGGTGCTTCCGGTAGTCAGGAAAGGGTCACGAGGTCGAATTATTGACACGAGCCTACGTAGTTCGTATCTCTTGAATGGAATGCGCCAGAAAAGGCTCGATGCCAACATGAGGGCGCATAATGACCGGTGGTTCGCGGAATACCTATTGAGGGTAGGCAATGGCACCGAAGAAACTGACGAGCAAGGGAACATCCATCTACCCGAAGACATATGCGTACCTTCAACATGCAAGGTAGCCGACATAGAGAAGTTGATCGGCCATGTATTTCCTGCCCTGGACCACAATATGGCCAATCCGGATTACATGACGTCTAGAGCAATCATCTCCACCAAGAATGACAACGTCGATGTAATAAACATGCGTATGATAGAGCGTTTTTAGGGCGAAGAGAAGATCTACCATAGCTTTGACAGTGCAGAGGATGATCCGCATGGCTACTACTCTCAAGAGTTTCTGAATGACCCGACTCCAAATGGGCTTCCCCGCACGCACTTAAACTGAAGATAAACTGCCCCATTATACTGCTGAGGAACATCGACCCAGCTAATGGGTTGTGTAACGGCACGAGACTTGTGGTCCGTGGTTTCCAGAGGAACGCCGTCGACGCAGAGATTGTGATGGGACAACACGCCGGGAGTAGGGTATTTCTTCCTCGAATACCTCTCTATCAGACTCAGTTTTGCCATGACAATCAACAAGGCGCAAGGACAGACCATCCCGATTGTCAGCGTGTACCTTCCAGAACCAGTATTCTCACATGGCCAGCTCTACGTGGCATTGTCCAGGGCTACCGCAAAGTGCAACATTAAGATCCTCGCATTCAAGGACACGAGAAAGGAACAAACCAAAATTCAAAGAAACGGAAAACACCCGAGTCCTTTGAGTCCTTGGTAACAATCACACAAAACATAGTATACAAGGAAGTTCTTAGCGCTTGATGCCATTGCGCCTAATGAAGTTGGACATTCTGATGTTGTACAAGAATATCTTAGCGTCTCAATGGGGTACATCTTTAGTTTGTAAGAGATAAATTGTTAGTTTTTTGCTTCTTTTTTATGCATGGCACTGTATTATGTGAACTCTATTTTTCATATTTTTGTAATATCACATGGCTATCTTTGTTGTAGTTACGAGAAGAATATTTATATGCTTTTCATTATTTGCCCATGCGATATTTATGAAAAAAGAAAATAAAAGAGCCGTCGCAACGCACGGGCATTCAACTAGTTCTGTATAAATACTTTCTATTTGTCCTATCTATTTGAAAGGGTAATGCTCCTGCATTCTCCATGGAAAAAAGGCAAAAGTTGTGTTTTAATAGTTATTTCGTTGCATTTGATTACTTTTATCCATTATTTCTATTAATCTAATAAAACTGGCAGTGCATACTTCATTTTCTCTTTATTTTGTGAAACCAGGGGAAGATGTGTAAAATGGAAAAACTCCCATGGATTCCAGAATCTTTCGAAGGAGAAATACAATGTGCCACTGGTTTGCAGCCCGCGGTTTGTGACTAGATCTGTTCTGTATGCTGGAACCAGCTGGATGAAACATTTTGAAATAGTTGAGCCGTGTATAGACATGTCAAGTTGTATTATGGACACAGTCTCTAAACCAATCAACATCCATTGGCAATGAAGTTCACAAGTCAGATAACACGGTTCTTATTCAAAGCAAAGGCAGAGTGTCATTGGCATAAATTATCCCAAAATGAACGTACTTAACAATGTGCCTCTGGTTTCCAGCCCGCGGCTAGTGGGGCTATATCTGTTCCGTATGCTGGTTTGGTGACGCGAAGCGATTCAAAGTTAATGTGCAAGTTGCAGCCGCAATGCCTATCTCGACAGGGCTTCTTTTGTGCTAACTAGGTGCAGGCACTATGCAGCCCGGTTCTTCTGTAGTTGACGTCGTGATGTGTATCCCTTAATTACTTACTAATGATGGATGTATGTTAAGCTAGCAGTAAGAAGCCATGGTTGCGCGTTGAAAAAATTCCTCAGTAGTTGGCTCATTATTTCCCAAGGAAAATGAAACGGGGGACAGATTATTATCCTTACAGCACACTAAACAAAAAATGCGCACACCTCACTGTTAACACAAAATCATGAAGCAAAAAAGCTTGAGTGACTTACATCAAGCAGATCACTGTAGATTTTGCTGAGTTTATCCCACTCTGCAGTAGACTGCTCGATATCATTTGCGGGCGAGATCGGAAGATTGGTAACAAGGGGAATCGATATCCTCCGTACTAGACTGATCGATGTTATGAAGAGAAATCGCAAGTTGCAGCATGCATCAAGAAGAGAAATCGAAGGCTAACCGGCAAGTGAAGAGATTCCAAGAGCAAGTGTCGGCGTGGACGACCGCCGAGGCGCCGAGTCATTCCGCCGCCGCCGACCGCGGGCGCTCCGCCTCCCTCCATCTCTGGTCTGCGGTGGAACCTCCGCGACGTACTAACAACCCACTCTCAGTCTGGGCCTCATAACGTTAGCTTAACGGAGACCACAGAACCCGGGGAGTGAGGAGCTTCTATTCATCGCGCTTAGCGACGCTCCAGCGCCGTGTCGCCTGAAGCTCCTCGTAAATGGGTCGTATTTGGCATAGCCCATTAACAGGTAAGTTAAATATTATATTCATTTTATATAAAAGCGTATATTGTAAAAAAAATGTTCATGTATGTCAAAAAAGATGTTCATACGTACATGAATAAAATGTTCATACGTGTCCATATAAATATTCGTATGTATCTAAATAAAATGTTCATACAATAGAAAAGTTGTTTTTATATATGATAAAAATGTCCATACAAGTATAAATAAATGTTCATGTGTATCTATATGAATGTTCATACGTATCTAAATAAATATTCAAGTGGTAGAAAAGTTGTTTCTATATATGATAAAAATTGTTTATACAGAAAAGTAAACATATTCCAACGAAAAAAAATGTTCATGGTACATAAAAGTGTGACAAAAATAGAAAAAAGGAAAAGAAATGAAAAAAGAAAAAAATAGCAAAACAAGAAAAGTATAAAGTAAACCAAAGAAACCAGAAGAAAAACCTAACTGGAAAAAACCAACGAAACTGTTGAGGTCTTGGGACTCGGATACCCTCACGGGGGTAGAACGAGGCCCATCTGGCCTAGGACGGCCCAGCGCGAGGACTCAGCGTACGACAGAAACCAGGACGTCTCATCAATTTGGAGTACAAGACAAGTCAAGATAAATTGTTCCGGAGTCCTCGGGATATCTTTGTAACCGGCTCAGATCGAATTTAGTGAAAGGGCATTTCTATCCCTAAGTGGTTTTTGAGTGTTTGTTAACGACATAAGTGAAATCTTACCGTGTGCTAAAATACTTTAGGTACATTTGATGAAAAGCACAAGACGGTGATCGACCCCTCAAAAAGGAGAAAAGATCGAAGACGGTGTCCGTAGATTCTTTGTTTTTGAGTCGTAGGGCATCCGTACTATCTAGAGGGGTTGCTCGATGGAAGGTGTGGGGAAATCTTATCACATACACAAACCCAGATTTGCACCCACTAAACCTTCCTATGCAAAGTTGGAGAGAACTCTTAAAGCCTAGCCGTTGTTTGGAAATGAGTCCGGAGACTCCGGTGTGTGCAGGTCGGTGACTCCGGTCGTTCCAGTCCGGAGACTCCGGTGTGTGCAGGCCGGAGACTTCGGTCCTACCAGACCGGAGACTCTGGGGTTTATTTCCAGACTTAGGCTCCCAAGAGCTGCACCAAGTGGTGCGACTCTCAGGTGCCCTGTCCGGAGTTTTGCCCGGAGACTCTCGGAGTCATCTGCCAGGTCGGAGACTCCAGTGTCTCCAGGTCGGAGACTCCGGGCTAAGGGCGTGCTCGGATGTGGTCCGGCTTCTCCAAACTCCTTCGATCCAGCTTCCCGCAGCAACTTCTATGTCCGGAACAGAGCAGGAAACGTTCGTTGCTGCTCCTTCGTTTCGCCGGGTCGACAGCCCATTTTCTGTAATGTGGACCTGCTAAGAATGGGAACTTCCAGCCTGGTCCGGTCCGGGCTGCTGATCACTTTCGAAGCCTGTGAGCAAGGCTGGCTGTATTCGGTGGGCTTTTGTGGTAGCTGGGCAAACTAGTTCGGTAACGTTGGCCAGTTTGTTTTTGAGAGAATTCCTTATTTGGCCCTTCCTTAAAATCGTCTTCCTTATTTGGCCCTAAAAAATTATTTCTTCCCGATTTGACACCTAAATTTTATTTCTTTTCTAACATGGCCCTTCCGTTTGTGATGTTATGTTTTTGCCGTTAGTTTGTTTTTGTTGGACCAAAACACCCCTCCATGTCTCTAACCGAGCGAACGAGTCATCGATCCTGTGATTTCACGAGGTAGGGTCCATGGCGCCGCCGTGCTCACCCGCCCGCCACGGATGGCGCTGCCGTCGGGCTCGTCGATCCGCGAGGTCGCCGTGACGTCCATCGGAGGGGCACGAGCAAGGAGGGCGCTCTCCTCCCACACCCCCAGCCCGCTCTCCTCCCACACCCTCTCGTCTCCTCCTCCTAGATCCTGCCGGCGGCGGCACGAGCAAGGAGGGCGAGGTGGTCCGCCGCCCTCTCCAGACGATCCACGGCAAGGAGGGGCATGGGTCCGGCCGCCCTCTCCAGCTCCTCCCCGACAAGGACGGCGAACACGGCGGCCATTCTCCTTCTCGTCCCGGCGGTAGATGTGTAGGCCACCACGGCGGCTGTTCTCCTTCTCGTCCGGCGCCGACCTCGCCGCTTGCCGCCTCCTCCTCCACAGCACGACGACAAAGCAGAGCAGGGCCGCGAGCACGTTGAGCACGTATGGCTCGTGTTCGTGTGCTCGTCGCCGGAGACTGCCAGGCTGCTACTCTGACTCAGGACGCCACGCTCCGACGCTCGTCGGCTCACCGGCCGCGTCTGCCTCTCTGAGCTCTTTGGTGTGCCACCCAGCTCGTCAGCTCTGAGTACATCCGCCACGACAAGGTGCAGGCGCTCCTCCACGGCTCGCACGCACCACGCAGCGGCGACATCAGGCCTGAGATGTGGCTGTGATGGTGGTCAAGGAGCACCTCTTCAAAGGCGGCGCTGGGCGTGATCTGGCGCAGATGCTGGGCGTGACCCCGAGCAGAGCAGCGATTCTCTCAGAAATTGGGGGAAAACAGACGGTGTTCCAGAGAAGAGAGAGGAATAGTCTAGGAGCCGAACAACGTACGACACAAAGCTAGCCAAACATGATTTTACATCGACTGTTTCTAACAGAATTAAGAGCAAAACTCGTTTTACGAAAAATATTCCTACAACGCGATTTGCTAAAACTCGCGCAAAACTTATCTATCCAAACAACCACTAAGTATTTGGGAATAATATATTCAGTATATATTCTTGGCATTGAAGATTTTTTTTTGTCACATAATTTATCGGGGGCAAACGAGTCTTTTCTCGTTCCTGTTTAACAACGTTAGTTCTCAAAATACACTAGAGGGCCATGTAAGGAAAGAATTGAAATTTAGGTGTCATATTGGGAAGAAATTTTTTCTTAGGGCCAAATAGGGAAGACAATTTTAAGAAAGGACCAAATAAGGAATTCTCTCTTTGTTTTTTGGTGCGATTTTTGGCTGTAACAGAGATACGAACAGGAGCTACTGCTGGAAGTGCACGAATAGGAGCTATGGTCGCCGTTGCTGCTTCAGGAGGATGACGAGGACGTGGAATCCGGCCGTCGTTGCTACTTCTTGAAGGAGTGAGTCCGGTCGCTGCTGTAGCTCGACGAAGGAAGGCCCACCGGTGCTGCAACTTGACGGAGGGAGGCCGGTGGCGCAGACGGACGCGTTCGGGCGGAGGTGCAGGGATTAGCGGCGGCGGGTGGCACATGGATGGGCGGCGGCGGCGGGTGGCGCAGGGATGGGCGGCAGCGGCGGGTGATGCTAGGTTATGGGACGGGAGCAGTGTGAGATTGGATCGAGGGTGAGTCGCTCGGGAGGAGAATAGAAAAGGAGGTCGAACAGTTTTTTGACTAGGCGGTGGCATATCCTCCGTAATATGTCGCTGCTCTGCGATCCGCTGCTCCGAGGATCCCTGAAACTGGTGCTCCGAAAATTGTACAGCATAAACGCCCAGCTTCGCGGATCTAGCTCCGTGGATCTGGCCTGTTCGGCACTGCTCCGAGCTAGAGCACCTGGAAGCTGGAAGCCAGACCACATCCGAACACGCCTAAGTTTCCTGCAATAGCTAGATTTTGACGGGACCTATATAAGGTCTTCTTCTTCCCCAAGAGCTGGCCACAACTTAATTTCTCTCTCCACCATTGTTGCTAAGCTTCAAAGTACTAGATCTCTCATCCTATCCACTCCCAACTCATGCACAGGAGAGTCGGAGCAATGACAGCAAAGATGTGCATCAGACCAGTCACCCTTGCTTGCATCTAGTGTCCGAGTGTAGTGACTCAGACGATGAGGCCGATACATATACTACTGAGATTGTTTGGCCCTCTAAAGCAAAACCCTACTCCTGCGATGCTCTTAAGCTGATTCGTCAGAATCGTGTTGAAGACATCATGTTCGGTTTTGACATGGCTAAGTGCGATAGAATATTTGATGCCATGTTAAAAGATAAGCACATAAGAATATCACATACTATACCGTCGTTTGATGAGTTAAAACGGCGAGCTTATTGCAAGTACCATAATTCTTTCTCCCACACTACTAATGATTGCAACGTTTTTCGGCGACAGATCCAATCGGCCATCAATGACGGATGATTGAGCTTTGCTCATTATGGCAGTCGACAGACAGCCATTCCCAATGAGCGTGTTAGACCTGGAGGGGAAGAAGGTACTCCTTTGGCCAGCTAACAAAGATAATGTTGTTATTGGTGAGCCCATGAACAAGGAGAATGACAAGACTTTGGGAAGAGAAGTCGTGCTGAGTCGAGGGCCTGATGGCAAGGAGATATTACACATCACTATCAAGAATCTTGCACTTGGGGGGCAATCGCAAGCACAGAAGAATTCACCTGCAAAATTCATCAAGCCCAAGAATCCAGAAGTCGGTAAATGGAAGACCAACTGGGTCGAGTCCAGGCACAAATATGTCAAGCCGACTTTTGATAGATTACTCTCCAAGTATGTGAACCAGTCGGCCGATTTAACTCCAATCGGCCAGTATGTCGGAAGCAACCAAGGTCACCGTCAGGCGAAAAGTCCTATCGACATGTGAAGCCGACTAAAAAATGGATGTCAATTCTAGGAAGGATATTTCCTACTACCAACATGGAAAGAGCTGTCTGTCGTCGGCTTGCTTATCCAAATCCAGGCTAAGTGAACCCTAGTGTCAATCGGCCAGCGAGATGTCCTTCAGATGAGGGTACGCAGAGAACATGGCGCGCCAAATTGCCGAGTGCTATGACATTCGAGTCAGGCAAACATGAACATAATATTAATGTCGGTGCTATCGTCATAGGCACTCAAGTGCTCAATGTACATCTGCTGGTTGTAATCAACAATATGGCTAACCCTAAAGGGCCGATACTTACTATCGCGCCTAGACCTGCGGCTAAATATCATGAAGCTAGTACGAGCAACGTCAAGCCTAGGGATCCGAAGTACACTCAGCCCGTGTGGTGTCCTCCAGGATTGACCAAGACTCAGAAAAGGAAGCCACAATGGTTGATGAATCATGAGAAGGTAGAAAAAGAAGCACATAGGCTAAGAGATGAGTCATTCAACAAGGATTGTCCCATGATACCTTCTCGGGTGTGGGTGACTAAACCGACTCATTTGATGACTCCCACGACGATCACACTAATTCCTGCAACAACTGAAGAAGGGAGCTTGATCGTCACCACACCTACTACTACACTCCCCTCACAAAGCGTAGAAGAGGAGTCGACAGACTTATCTGAGCAGAAGTCCGAGTCGGTGAATGTGTCAGAAGATGAGTTGACTGATTGTGAGTCAACGCCGACTAGGATGGGCATGGACATCAACATGGTATACATCTACCTACCGAGTTCCATGCTATAGACCTAGAGGGAGAAGTAGCTCAGCTAGACTTAGGTCCCAAGAATGCCATCTTTGAGAAGCCAGAGGAACCGGTGAAGCATCTAAAGATATTATATGTCAAAGGACACATCAATGGATCACAGGTCTGTAGGATGCTTGTCGATGGTGGTGTTGTAGTCAACCTCATGTTGTATTCAGTCTTCAAGAAGCTAAAATTGGATGACGACGATCTGATGAAGACCAACATGGTATTGAATGTTTTCGAGGGCAAAGAGAGAGTAGAGGCCAAAGGCGTGATCAGCTCAGAACTTACAGTCGGAAGCAAAACTTTGGCCACAACCTTCTTCGTTACTGATGTGCAGGGGAATTATAATGTTCTGCTTGGACGTGACTAGCTCCATGCCAACCAATGTGTGTCGTCAACTATGCACCAGCAGTTGATATAGTGGGTCGATGACGAAGTGGAAGTTGTCCATGCGGATGACTCGGCTTGTATTGCTTTGGCCGAGCTGTTGGTAGACTTGCATCATCCCAATGCTACGCGTATGTCAGGATGCGATTTGTCCGAGTTCGATTTCCTGAGTGCCACCAGGGACGGATTTGTACCTATTTCTCTAAAGTTGATTGGTAGTGATCAGCTCCGTCATGTTTGATTATATGGATCCCAGCGCCGAGTGTCTACAGAAGCATCTAGAGAAGTATCGGTCCGATAGGAACGATATGCACGAGTCAATAGAAGAACTAGACGACATGGACAAGTTGGGACAGGGCTTCACGTCGGCCATCCCCTTAGAAGAAATAGACATTGGGGATGGTACTATTCCAAGGCCGACGTTGATAAACAAAAATCTAGAAGGCGTTTACAATATTGTGTTAATCGAGCTACTGAAAAAATGCGTTGATTGCTTTGCATGGACGAAGAGGACTCATCCAAAACAGCCTTTAGGTGCCCCGGGTTCGTCGGTTTATTCGAGTGGACGGTATTGACCTTTGCGTTAAATAATGCCGGCACCACATATCAGAGAGCTATAAATTTGATCTTTCATGATCTCCTTGGAGTTGTACTAGAGGTCTACATCGACAACGTTGTCATTAAGTCGGACGCCGAGTCATCTCATTTGGCCGACTTGCGTTTAGCGTTTGAGAGGATGAGGAAGTACGAACTCTAGATGAATCCACTGAAGTGTGCCTTCGGTGTATCGACTGGAAAGTTTTTGGGCTTCATCATTCATCGACATGGCATAGAGATTGACCCCTTGAAAATATAAGCTATCCAGAAGGTCCAAGCTCCGACTTGTAAGAAGGAAAAACATAAGTTTCTCAGCAAAGTTAATTATCTCAGAAGATTTATAGTCAACATGTCGGGAAAAGTTGATGCATTCGCCCAAATCCTTTGGTTAAAGGATGATTTGGATTTCACTTGGGGACAAGACAGCAGGAAGCATTCGAGAGGATTAAAACATGTTTATCCACTGCTCTGGTTTTGAGAGCACCCAGTCACACCCAGTCATGCGGTGCCTTTCAGATTATACATTGCAGCCGAGGAGGGTGTCATTGTTGTTGTCTTGGCCCATGAGACCGAAGGAAAGGAATACGTTATCACGTATCTCAGTCGGCGCTTACTGGATGCCGAGTCAATGTACACATTTATTGAGAAGATATGCTTATGTCTCTATTATGCCTGCACCCAGACAAGGCACTACTTGTTGTCTAGTATGTGCATTGTGGCTTGTCAGATCAATGTCATAAAATACATGTTACACAAGCCGATTCTCAGTGGTCGAATTGGCAAGTGGGCTTACACATTAATCGAGTATGATTTGGCCTACGAGTCCCTCAAATCTATGAAAGGCTAGATCATAGTCGACTTCATTGTTGAACATCGGATTGACAAAGGGCATAGTTTCGATATCGACCTTGTCTCTTTAGTACCATCAAAACTATACTTTGATGGCTCAGTCTGCAACAACGGCCGAGGACTCGGTGTTGCTTACATATCTCCCCATGGTAGTGTCTTTGAAGCCTCATACTGATTGGAGTATTTTTTCACTAATAATCAAGCGAATATGAAGCTTTATTATTTAGGCTAGAACTTCTAATCGCTGCAGGTGCTACGCACATTGAGGCTTACGGTGAACAGCCGATGATCTTCTTCTGAAGGGTTTGGACGAAGACCAAGCTAGGGTCACTATGGGAGAGGTACATGACGGCTTATGCGGGACTCATTAGTCAGCTCACAAGTTGAAGTGGCTGCTTTGACGCGCCTGGTTCTACTGGCCGACTATGATCAATGACTGCATCAAGTACTACAAATGGTGCAAAGCCTGGCAGAAGTTTGGAGACATTCAGGCGGCTCCAGCAGCTATGTTAAATCCTATTATTAAACCGTGGCCGTTCAGAGGTTGGGGATTGGACTTCATTGGTATGATCCACCCAGCTTCATCACGAGGGCATCTTGTCGTGCTGGTGGCTACTGACTATTTCACCAAGTGATCTGAATCAATATCTCTCAGGAACATGACCCACAAGGAGGTGATCCAATTCATATCCGAGCACATCATTCACAGATTCGGCATACCTCGAACTTTAACTACAGACCAGGGCACGTCATTTATGGAGAAGGAGGTAAAGAAGTTTACCGAGTCGTACGGTATCAAGATGCGCAATTCATCTCCTTACTACGCACAAGCTAATGGACAAGCCGAGTCAAGTAACAAGATCTTGATCAAGCTCATCAAGAAGAAAATTAAAGATCATCCAAGGAGGTGGCATGAAGTCTGGTCCGAAGTCTTATGAGCACACAAGATCTCAAGGCATGGTGCTACAAAAGTGACTCCATATGAGCTAATCTATGGACATGAAGCCGTTTTACCCATAGAGGTGAATCTGGCTGCCTTGAGGCTTGCCAAGCAGAACGGTTTATCGGCAGAAGATTATCATAGTCTGATGATGGACAACATTGATGAAGTTGCCAATAAACGCATGATGGCCTTGAAGGACATCGAACAAGAGAAGTTGCTTGTGGCCAGGGCTTACAACAAGAAGGTTCGACTGAAGAGCTTTCAAGTCCGCGACTTGGTCTGGAAAGTAATTCTGCCGATTGGTTCGAGAGATAGGAAGCAAGTGGTCACCGAGTTGGGAAGGCCCTCTTAGAATTGCAAGAATAGTACCCGGCAACTCATATTTGGTGGAATCCGTGGCAGGAAAATAATTTTCAGCTGTTTGCCAAGTGTCCGTTAGGTAACAATCGGCAAACAGGGTGCGCCGTCTCTCTTTCGTCAACCGCATTCGCTAGGGACACGTGCCCTAGGGTTTGCCGAGAGCCAACTTGTTTGTCGAGCGTCTTCCGCCAGGCTCTCGGCAAAGGCTTTGTCGAGTGCCTCCTTCCGTTTTACCGAGTGCTGCATGTTTGCCGAGCGTCTTTTCTCAGGCACACGGCATATACTACCCTTTGACGAGTGCCCGATGAAAAACACTCAGCAAACGGCTAGAAACACGACAAACAGCCAGATTCTGGTAGTGCGTTGATGTAATGACCACACACAGATCCAGTGGGTAGATAACTTGTAAAAATTTGGAACCCCAATTTTGTTAAAAATAATATCATTGCGGCTATTCCATATAGTCCAACATGAGATGCCTACCCCCACCCGGATTTTAGCGTTAGTTGGTTGTTGACACTGCTAACCAATTCCCAAATATATTCGAGATGTTGATCGGTGGGGTAGGTTGAACACTAATAAATGGTTCGCTATAACAATCGCGCAAACGGGCATGATAAAAAAGAAGTGATGAATTGCGGATATTCATAACGGTGCATGGGTCTAGATGCACCCACTATGTATTTTATTTTTAATTTTTTTCAGAATGTCAAAAAATTCCAAAAAAAATCCGGATGCAAATTACAGCGTGATGTGTTAGCACAAAAATTGGCATGGTGAAAAAACTTTTTTTCCAACCTGTACAAAAAAGACAAATTTCGGACACGTACATATACTTTTCGGTATGTCCGAATTTGTCTTTTTTGCACAGGTTGCAAAAAAAAAATTCACCATGCCAATTTTTGTGCTGAGTGCAAATATGTTGGACTACATGCAAATGTTTTTTTTCGAATTTTTTGACATTCGGAATTTTTTTTTCTGGCTAGCGGCTGCAGCTGCACCCGCTAGCCAAATCGCCGTGTCCTGATGAATTGGTTCTTTTGGCAAAAAAAAAACATTTTTTGTTAATATTCCATTATGCTTAGCTAAATTATCTTTAGTTAAAATAACTCCTCTGCATAAATACTAAACGAGTAGAGTAGTACAACTTGTAGTGTAACATTTGGTGATAACATAGCATCAGGGGCGGACTCCCCAGCTGGACCAATCGGAAGGGTTTTAGCCCACAGATTCAGTAAACAAGTGGTTTTAGGATTTCTTCTATCCGGTATGTCTTCACCCTTTAGTTTTAATATAACAGCTATACATGTTATGATATTTTGGTTTGTCCTTGAGTGGTATGGTCTTGTTTTGAGATGGTCTAAGATTGTACAATACTATAGTTGGCTCGTGCCCAAATCCCGAGTGAACCCATGGGCAAAAATTTCTGGCTCCGCCCCTGCATAGCATAACATTGGGCTGCTGATGATAGGACGTTGTCGGCGGTGGCTACAAAATCTTCATCCTCTTCCTCCCACTTGCATTGTACACTCGGAGCATTGACCAGCCAACCTCATAAATACCCTGCACACTGGTACTAGAGCCGTAAGAATCAGGCTTAGAGAAAGGCACACACCAGTCCTCGAGCAATGGACGAGGAGGGGAAGAGGGTGTCCTTCACGGGGCTGTTCCGGTACGCCGACGGCACGGACCTGCTGCTGATGCTGGTCGGCACGGTGGCCGCGCTGGGCAACGGCGTGTCGCAGCCGCTCATCACGGTCATCTTCGGCGACATCATCGACGACTTCGGCGGCGCCACCACCGACAACGTCCTCCACCGCGTCAACAAGGTGAGCCCCACCGCCACCTTTCCGACCAGCTCGGCTTCTTCCACCCTCGACACGCCCGTAACAAGAACGGCGTTCGTTCGGGTTACCCTGCTCCTCGCCGGGAAATCTGGCTGCCCGTACCGGAGAAGGATGGTCGGATGGGTTTTGTACCTTTTTGCATTCGCTTCCCATTTCTTCCATTAATTTTTCTGTCGCACCACCATTACCATTAGCTGTCGCCGTCGTCGAGCGCGTGCTGCTGCTGGAGGTGCAGCCGTTGCGCTTGGTGCTGGCGCTGCGCTGCGCCAGGAGAGTGAGCATGCATGTGGGCCGTGTCCAGGCTGCCCATCTCGGCCACGTCCCACAAGCTCCTGTCTGTCATTGGCAAGCGAAGCTTCAGTCGAAGCGTGTGAGTACCCGATGTGCTATGGGATTGGTGATTTTTCTGGTTTTGGGAGACAAGGGATTAGATGAGGACCCGATCGATGCGTTCGTTTTTTTAATTCGACTCGATGCGTTCTCTTGTGAAGGCAGGGAAGAGGGGTGACGAGCGGTTGTGTCAAAGAAAAGTGGTACTGACATGTGGGGGCTCCAGTTTAAACGGTATGTCAAAGAAAAGCGGTAACTAGATTAACTGATCCACACAATTGTGTTGCATGATATATACCGTTCTGTTCTGCATAGATCTACAAATTTTAGAAATCGGAATTCAGAAATTGGACCGCAGGTTAACACATCTTAATAAGTGTTCTTTTGGAATGTAGGACATCTTATTTGTATTCTGAGTTTACACCAAGGTTAACACATCTGGTCGTTGTGGATTTGTCATAACTAGAATCCAACATTTGCAAGAATTTCTAGCAACTTGAATTCTTTAACCATGCATCGACAGTCACTTAGTCACACAATATAGTTAGATCTATTTCCTTGCATATACAACATTGTTGCAAGACAATGAAGACGTGAATAAATTTTCACCCTGTTGTCTGTTTCCTTTTTGCAGGCCGTTCTAAGCTTTGTCTACTTGGCCATCGGAACAGCAATAGTCTCCTTTCTCCGTAAGTATGAGCAGACTTTGTCAACTTCATATGTGTTTGCACTTTGCAGAACCTACTGGCAGCTGATCATAGTTGCTGCTAGTTACTGAACATGATTGCTATCTCAGGGAGACAGGGAAACAATGAGTTTAGTATATAAGTATGAGAAAAGGACAGTTAATACCCTATTAAGTATTTCAAATATGCTACTTGTCATCAATGTGCAAAGTCCAAATTGTGTTCCTATAATTCTTGTCCAAATAGTATAGAAATACAGCTGAATATAGAAAAAACAGGGTCCAAATGTTTTATATTTCAACTGAAAGGTGACAGATGGAGAAACATATGAAAATTTTAACAGCAAGTGCGGCGCCTTTATTCTGTTTACATAACCGAATGAAGGATAAGCTGAAGCAGGATTCCACATGCTTAAGCCATATATAGTTCTCATGTCAAGGTAGAATAACTGTCAAGCCAACTTGCCTGTGCAGAGGTGGCATGCTGGACAATTACCGGCGAAAGGCAGGCGGCACGCATTCGCTCCCTATACCTCAAATCTGTCTTGAGACAGGATATATCGTTTTTTGACGTAGAAATGACAACTGGACAAATAGTGTCAAGAATGTCTGGTGATACTGTGCTAGTTCAGGATGCTATTGGTGAGAAGGTAAGGACTTTCTCCATGTCAAATGAAGAGCACATAAGTAAAATTGTGTCCATTACATTCCAACTCATAAAAACTGACATAATTGACTACTGCAGGTTGGCAAGTTTCTACAACTTGTGGCTACTTTCATCGGTGGTTTCGTTGTAGCTTTTGTCAAAGGATGGCTTCTATCTCTTGTCATGTTGGCATGCATACCTCCGGTTGTAATTGCTGGAGGAGCAGTGGCAAAAGTGCTATCTACAATCTCTAGCAAAGGTCAAGCATCATACGGTGATGCAGGGAACGTTGTTGAACAGACAATTGGAGCCATAAAAACAGTAAGTTCAGTTCGCACAGCAATTTATATAATGGCTAGTATAAACGTTTACAAGGGGAAAAGAGGGGTTCTGGGTTCTGAATTGTTGAGTACTCACTAGTTATCTTGTGGGTATATCTGTGAAATAGGTTGTCTCTTTCAATGGGGAGAAGCACGCCATTAGAGCATACAATAAACTCATACACAAGGCATACAAGACTACTGTGGAGGAAGGACTTGCCAATGGCTTTGGCATGGGTTCTGTTTTCTTCATATTCTTCTCTAGCTATGGTTTAGCCATATGGTACGGTGGAAAGTTGATACTTAGCAAAGGATACACAGGAGGAAAAGTCATCAGTATCTTGTTTGCTATCATGACTGGGGCAATGTGAGTTATTTATCTTGAAGTAGAATTCATATCATAATGATGCTTCACATCACATTGTTAATACTGATAATTTCCAACTGTGTGTTGCAGGTCTCTAGGCAATGCAACCCCGTGTATGACAGCCTTTGCAGAAGGACAATCTGCAGCACACAGATTGTTCACAACAATTAAGAGGAAACCAGAGATTGATCCTGATGATAAGACTGGTAAGCAGTTAGAAGATATCAGAGGTGACGTTGAGCTGAAGGATGTGTATTTTAGCTACCCAGCAAGACCTGAACAACTGATATTTGATGGATTCTCCTTACGTGTGTCTAGTGGCACTACAATGGCTATAGTTGGAGAGAGTGGAAGTGGCAAGTCAACTGTGATTAGTCTTGTAGAGAGATTTTATGATCCGCAGGCTGGTGAGGTTTTGATTGATGGGATCAATATCAAGAGTTTACAGCTTGATTCAATAAGAGGGGAAATTGGTCTTGTTAGCCAAGAGCCCTTGCTCTTTATGACCTCAATTAAAGATAATATAACGTATGGCAAAGATGATGCAACATTTGAAGAGATCAAGAGAGCTGCTGAGCTCGCCAATGCAGCAAATTTCATTGATAAGTTGCCAAATGTGCGTGACACGTTCAATAAGTTGTGTAAATTCAAGTTCTTCTGTTTGAGTTGACTGCTAATTAATATTTACTTTTATCTCGTGCCAGGGTTATGACACAATGGTTGGCCAACGTGGTGCTCAGCTTTCAGGGGGACAGAAGCAAAGGATTGCAATTGCAAGAGCAATCATTAAAAACCCCAAAATACTTTTGTTAGATGAGGCTACTAGCGCATTGGATGTGGAGTCAGAGAGGATAGTTCAGGAGGCACTGAATAGGATCATGGTGGACAGAACGACGCTTGTGGTTGCACATCGTCTGACTACTGTCAGGAATGCTGATTGCATATCAGTTGTTCAACAAGGAAAGATAGTTGAACAAGGTCAGATTCCATTCCCATCACTCACCTTTTATAAATCACCTCTTTGTCATAGGACACATATTTCAACTAAACTGATCAATTTCCTACACAAATGTATGTTTCATATAGGTCTCCACGATGAATTGGTACTAAACCCAGATGGTGCTTACTCTCAACTTATTAGACTTCAAGAAAATCATGAAGAAGAGCAGAAAATAGACCGTCGAATGTTGGACCCATGGTCTAAAAGTACAAGCTTGTCATTGAAGCGGTCAATTAGTAGAGGTTTTGCAGGGAATAGTAGTGGACATTCTTTCACCCTCCCCTTCGGGCTGCCTGGCTCAGTTGAATTGCCTGAAGGAAATGATACACATGGGGAGAATCCGAAAGAGTTGGATGGTGATGGTGAGGTTCCCAAGAAAGCTCCTATGGGACGGCTAGCACGTCTTAACAAGCCAGAGCTACATATCATTCTGTTAGGATCCCTAGCTGCAGCAGTTCATGGAGTGCTTTTCCCAATGTTTGGCATAATGATTGCCAGTGCCATTAAAACTTTCTATGAGCCACCAGATAAACTCCGAAAGGATTCTAGTTTTTGGGCTTTGATGTGTGTTGTGCTGGGTATCTTGTCGATAATCTCAATACCAGCAGAGCTCTTCTTGTTTGGAATAGCCGGAGGGAAGCTTATAGAGCGCATCCGTGCTAGGTCGTTTCGAAGCATTGTGCACCAAGAAGTGGCTTGGTTTGATGATCCTAAGAATTCCAGGTTTGTTACAGCTTTTCTCTTGGTTTCTCCATCCTCTAGATTTTGTGAGCTTTACTTTCAGGTGCTAACTACCGAATTATATCTTACAGTGGAGCACTTGGTGCAAGACTGGCAGTTGATGCTTTGAATGTACGGCGTTTAGTGGGAGATAACTTGGCTTTAACAGTTCAGATTATCGCTACACTTATCACAGGATTTGTCATTGCTATGGTAGCTGACTGGAAGCTCTCTTTAGTCATCCTCTGTGTGATTCCATTAGTGGGTATTCAAGGTTATGCCCAAGTGAAGTTTCTGAAGGGTTTCAGTCAAGATGCTAAGGTAATCCATGTTCTTCTAGTGATATGATATTTTACAAACAATTACTAAAAATAAATGTTACTCCGAGCAGCTCCATATAAGCTGTTGCTTTGGACATAAGCACGGTGCAACTTTGACCACTAATCTATTGTAATATATTAAAAAAGGCACGACAAAAAATTGCATCTATCCAAAACAACACCCTGTAGGAAAACCGGAAGGAGTAATGAAGTAGAGAATGTTCAGTTTCGAACTGTCAACCTAGACTGCTACACTGTCACGCTCGTCTCAGTTCCACCTTGGCCGACATCATGCGTCCACTTTCATGCTCGGATAAATACCTTACATCGTGCCCTCGGCTCTACAACCACGCCTAGTCGTTAAGGTCGCAGTGTTCAGTTAGTTAGGTTGCTATTTTTCTGTTGCGGATTTTTAGCAAGGTGAGTTAGAGAGGTGGGAGAGGAGGATGAACCACCATAAACTCCCATTCATATAATAGTAAGATAAGATAAAGATGATTCGATCAAGTTTATAAAGTTCAGTCATTTTTTTAATCAAGAGTACTCGAGATAATTGTTTTTCACTATCTGGAAACTTGTTAAGTTACTGATAATGAATTGCTGGTTCTCTAGATGATGCATGAAGAAGCAAGTCAAGTGGCCACAGATGCAATTAGTAGTATCAGGACCGTAGCTTCTTTTTGTTCTGAAAAAAGAATTACAGGAATATATGATCAGAAATGTGAAGCCTCGATGAATCAAGGAGTAAGAACAGGAATAGTTGGAGGCATTGGATTTGGTTTCTCATTCTTGATGATGTACCTTACGTACAGTCTTTGCTTCTATGTTGGAGCACAATTCATGCGCCACGGGCAATCAGATTTTGGTGGTGTTTTCAAGGTATGTAAATGCATTATTTCAGAAGTAATGTTTCTTCTTCACATGAGTTGCCTTTTTCATATTCAGTTTTTTCAGTCTTGATCCTTCCATCCTTAACCACAGTCACCACTTTCACGAGTTTATTCACATAGTAAGTCATTTGCAGGTTTTGTTTACACTAGTTTTAGCGACTGTGGGTGTATCTCAAACAAGTGCAATGGCCACTGATTCAACAAAAGCAAAGGATTCAGCTATCTCCATATTTGCTTTACTTGACCGAGAGCCTGAAATCGACTCAAGCAGCAATGAGGGTATGCCATTAGATGAGGTCAAGGGCAACATTGATTTCCAACATGTCAGCTTCAAGTACCCAACTCGCCCAGATATTCAGATCTTCAGTGACTTTACCCTGCACATTCCCTCTGGCAAGGTTAGCCTACTTTTCCTATCATCATCAAATTGTTATATCTTCTACAGTGAAGTACTTAGCAGCTTACTTGCGTTATGGTTTTATATAGACTGTTGCACTTGTTGGAGAGAGTGGTAGCGGCAAGTCAACAGTAATCGGACTGTTGGAGCGATTCTACAATCCCAATTCAGGTACCATCTCATTGGATGGAGTGGAAATCAAGAGCTTAAACATCAATTGGTTGAGGGACCAAACGGGGCTGGTGAGCCAAGAGCCTGTACTCTTCAACGACACAATCCGTGCGAACATAGCCTATGGTAAGGATGGGGAAGTCACCGAGGAGGAGCTCATTGTGGCAGCGAAGGCATCCAATGCACATGAGTTCATATCAAGCCTTCCCCAAGGATATGACACCACCGTTGGGGAGAGGGGGATACAGCTATCGGGTGGACAGAAGCAGCGAGTGGCTATTGCGAGGGCCATACTGAAAGACCCTAAGATACTACTACTTGATGAGGCAACTAGTGCCTTGGATGCAGAGTCTGAGCGGATTGTGCAGGATGCCTTGGATCATGTGATGGTTAGCAGGACCACTGTTGTTGTGGCGCACCGCCTCACGACGATCAAAGGTGCTGATATAATCGCAGTTCTCAAGGATGGTGCAATAGCGGAGAAAGGAAGACATGAGGCGCTGATGAACATCAAAGATGGAGTGTACGCTTCACTAGTAGAACTTCGTTCAGCGTCATCATAATACCTAGGATCAGATTTGGTTCCTATCTCTACACGGTGTACATCTACCTTGACCCCTTTTTGTTGTTGTTCCTGTAATCGTGCTACATTATTAATCTTAGGGACTTGAAGAGGAATTCGAGAGGCAATCTGCTATTTCCTGTATTGATGTAGTCTAAGATTGTAAACATTTCGACGGAAAGCTTCTGCTTCTTCTGATTTTGATTTTAATCTTCAAATGTACATTTCCCATGTAGATGTGTAAATCTTTACTATTAAATTGAAATCGGACGTGATGGTGATGGTACGTCTGCACTTTTACAATTTACCCCCTCTAGATATGTTGGTAGCTGTCCGCGTCGACTTCCTTCCACGATTTTAACATAAAGATTTATTACCTGTCCTGGCCCAAGCCTTGCAATTGTTATATCTTCATACTTCACACCAAGAGGCCTTTCAGACGTCTTCTGTTGGCTTTGACCAAAGGATGTGTAGGTCTTCTGTTTGTCCCCAGATTGCGCAGGAGATGCAATAGTCAATTGGCTACCTTCTGGCAACCACTCCAATTGACCAGACTTCACTGAAAGTCAATAAAGCTGTAAGCACTTGATATACTACAAAATCCCAACCATATCCCATAAATAAAACTGGATAATGCTAAACATGATAAAGAAGTACAACAAGAGAACTAAAACTGAAATGTTTAATTTATCATTGACTTGAGATAAAGGTATTTAGCAAAGTAACTTCTTGATGACGATTAACATATGACATTACAATATACGGCACTGCATGTTCTCCAAGTAAGATGAATAAGCAGAAGTACAGTACCGAGAACCAAATATCCACCGTTCACTTAGGTGGCATTGTAACAATATATTTATAAGGATAGGCAAGGACACGCGCTTCAAAAGAAATGAACTAAAACGATACAGCAGAATAAGCTGGAGCTGATTATTGGGGAAGAAATAGTTTGTTGAACGATATACATTAAGGGAAAAAATCCTAACGGAGAAAAGTATTAATAAACTATACTAGGGTCCAGGTTGCAGGTGAATGAGATATACCTGTAAGACATTGGGAACCCTTTTCACATGAAACATGCAGTTTGTATACAATAGTATTCCTTTCATTTGGGACATCATCTACAAAACAAAATAAAAGCATAAGATGGCCCTTATTGTAAAAATGCAACACTGTTTATGAATGTGAAACAACAGAAATTTATGTCACTGACAGGAGATATAATCAAAAAGCCTTGGATCTGCATCAAGTGGAACAAGGCCTAGTCGATGTGAAAGGACCTCATCTGCTATAACTGAGGTGTTGTCAACCATGAGGACCTTCTCAATAGTCATTGTAGGAACCTATGAATTAATATTACACATCTAACACTTGGATATTGAACCGGAACCGAAACATATATGACTTGCTAGAATAATTTTCGAGATGGTACAGATGACAGCAATGTGCATACCTCTGCAATGAGGATTCTACGAAAAGCATTAGCTATCGATGCATCAACACCAATCATATCAAACTCCATATCATCCTCTGTAAGTCGATTTATCTTGATTTTAAAGTCATTGCAGAACTTCTCCACTGATACACTATTATCAACTCCCATAGCAGCAAAAGCACCCGAGTATTGAAACCCTTCTGTCTTTCGAAACATAAATGACAAAGCATACAAAATTAAAGATCGATCTAATTATATGTCATCATCCAACAGTAATAAAAAGAAAATTCTGCTTCAAACATGAAATGCCAAACTGTATTTAAAGTAGCACCATTTTGCCAGTAGAATTATAAAGCAATATACCAAATACTGCAAAACTGAAAATGTTTTTTTGGCTAGCAACCAAATTCAAAGTAAATACCTTCACATATTCAATCTTTTTTACTATAAGGAACAAAAATTAACAAGCAAATATGTTTAAGAGTATATGTTCAAGCCTTTAACAACAGCACATCAAACGATGATGCAAAACAAAAGCACCTTCATTTCTATATTATACTAATCAGCCAATTAGATGTTCAAAGATAGAATGCTTCATGTTTCTACGAGAAATTAGGTTCCTAAATAAGAAATTTGCAGAGCACATGATTTGATTGTGGAACAAATAATTTAACCGCGGAAAAATGCATAACGGTGTATGAAAATCACTAAGATGTAAGGAAGCAAAAGACAGGGGTGGCATATACATGAGTGGGGGCATCGGCCTTGCAGACAACACGGGTGCGCTGGAGCTCAAGGTGGTCCGGAAGCTTGTTTCGCGATTGTGTGGGCAGATCATCCATGTCCTTAGCAGATTTGGCACCCATGCTTCCTTGCCCTCTGAGCAAATGAATACCAGGACAATTCTTGTTCAATTAATGATACTGTAGAAGCATATACATTACATGATTAATTTGATCACAAGACGAATTCTGAGAAGCTAGGTACATATTTGTGCCCCAATATTCTTAAGGCAGGAAATACAAACATTTGAACTTTGTGATTTAGATATAGCAAGGAACTTTTTTGGGCGGTGGATATAGGAAGGTATCCATGCAGCACCAGTTAGCTGAACATTTATCATATTCTTCATGCTGCAATCACGGCCATCTTATAACACAATTTCCCCAGTAGTAAAACATGTAATGCAATTATCAATAATAAAACATGACTAGATTCAAGCACGACATTTTGTGACGAATCCAAATTGTAGTTAAGATAGGCAGGCAGCAAAACTGGCATTCGAGAAAGCAAAGTGCATGTGAACAAGCAGTGTGGCAAAGGCCATAACTCATAAGTCATAACTTAGGGGCCAGTAAGACCAGCACAGACCAATCAATTCAACAATAAGAAGTAAAATTCGGGTAACATAAAAATAAACACAAGAATGGTATGATCAAACATGGCAAGAATGGTATGACATATCATAACAGCATTATCTTTTGTCTATAGCATAAACAACAAATCCATCATCACCTTCACACCCTGTCGCCGGAGGAGGTAGAGGTGGCGAGCTCCTGGCCACCGCTCGAGCTGCTGGACGCACAACACGCTCCTGGTCGCGGTCGAGGTTGAGGAGGCGGGCGGGGGAGAGGACTGCGAGCTCCTTGCCACCGCGCTGACCTCCTGGCCACCGACGGCCGGTTGTGGACGGCCGGAGGCGGATCTTGCGGGGGAGAGAGGATGGCGGCAGGGAGAGAGGCGGGGCCGGGGGAGAGGTGGCTGGCGGCGGCGCAGGTCGTGCGGGTGGCGACTCGCGACTCGAGTCCAGGTCGGCCCGTTGCGGGATTTTGGGCCAGACATTTTGAGGTTGGCCTCGGATGGCATTTTTTCAGCTACCGACTAGTAATCGTGCACGTTCACACGTGTAATCTTAGAAATTTCTAGCTCATCCTAATTTAGCAGATAAATATTAAACAAATCAATGGAGTGGTCAAATAATATACTCCCTCCGTCCAGAAATAAGTGTCATCTTGATACATCCGTTTCAACTACACTTATTTCCGGACAGAGGGAATACTAATCTAAAAAAATAAACAAATGGTTTAATAATGTGAAAATTCACTTCGTTGCCCGAGCTCACCTGCTCCTGCACACTTTCGAACTTCAAAAAAAATACGAAAACACTTCGAAAAAATCTGAAAAAAATGGACAACAAACATATGACAGTTTACTAAGTATGTCCAAAGAACAGAATGACATTTGTGGTGCCCTGGGTGAAAAAAAACAAAATCAGTGAAATGTCATTCTGTCACGAAACTTTGGACATACTTAGTAAACTGTCATATGTTTGTTGTCCATTTTTTTCAGATTTTTCCGAAGTGTTTTCGTATTTTTTTTTAATTTCGCAAGTGCGCAGGAGCAGGTGAGCTCGGGAGCCAAGACGCCTCTTTCTTTAATAATGTACTTATAATAATATTCAGGTAACTTGTGCTCTAAATCCAGGTGCAATCTTAAACTTCTAACCTCTCACAGTTTGTAATCCGACCGACATGAAGCGACGCCATGAAAAAAAGTAATTCAAGCCAGGAATTATCGCTTGTAGAGCAATGTTAAGGTGGAACGAAATATTTTGTAATTTCAACGCATCTAAAAAATCAACATAGTCATGTATAGTGATAGTTATTTGATGCAGGTCGAACACGAAGAGAATGAAGCAGCCAACTGAACGAGATGATAACTAAATCTACATCAAATTGGTTTTAGAAAAAATGTAAATAACGACATAAACAAACATATAAGCTAAACTATCTTACCAACTTGCAAGATGAGGCATGGAAGAACATCCAGGGGCGGAGCCAGGATTTGACCATAGGGGGGCAAAGAAGCCAATATTGATCTTGCTTGAGTTGCCTCACCTCATGCTATGCTTATTTTTGTAAAACACAACCTAATGATTCAGGGATTTGGCTGCTCATTAGTGAACTTTGTATCGTTTATTGCGCATTTACATATGGTATAGTATAAATTGTATTCCATTAACTTCGGGTTTTGCAAATGGATTTCAGGTTTGCTTAGTTGACTTTCTCGTTGTCAATTTGAATATATCAATGTATTCCGCGATGAGGTATTACTTTGAAGCTGCACGAGATAGGACATTTTCTGGACCTTGCCATCTCCGCACAGCTTTGGCTCCACCCGAGACCTTGCCACACTTGGACCTCTTGGAGGTAGCCACGCTCCTCTCTTCCTCATGTTTCGTCCTCACTCTCCTCTTACTATGTTTTTATTTAATCCCCACAAATCCCCATTTTTGTTTGTTTAGATGCTATTTTATATGTGCTTACAAGGTGTTTGACAATAATCCAACGAGGCTGCATCTCCATTTGTAATTTTATTAAATGAACGATAGCAGGTTTGTTTGCAATCTCCATTTGTAAGTTCTCAAAGAGATATGTTTCTGTGATGCACATGTTTGGATTACACATGAACCGTAGTAACAATATTTGTCATGGGAGACTGCCATGTCGACAAAATGTATGCATGCTTAGATCACCATTTATCATTAAAATATTAGTGCAACTTAATTTCTGTGCTTTTTAAGTAAACTCACTTGCTTAAGAGTTTCTCTTATAGGTACGTAGCGTCTGTATCATCAGAGATATATAGTTTTTTCTTATAGGTACAAAAGCCTTTGATAAACCATATATTTAGTATTTCTAGCAACAATGCAGTTCACTTATTTAATTTTCATCTACTTCCATTTCAGTTTTTTTGAATGACCATTTCAGTTGATTCTTTATGCCTTGACAATCTAGGATGGGAAAATAGATCCAAACACCCATTTGCTGTGATCATTCTTGTCTGTTCATCTCTGCGTTAATTCTAGCCATGATCTACTTAAGTGCTAAATTTTTGTTTTCCTGTTAACTGTGTGTGTTCCACAGTTTCTCTCTGAAGAAATATAGCATGGTCCAATAATCCTGTTTTCGAAGGACACAGAAAAAATATATGGGAAAATGAGTCTGAAGAGCAAGCTTGGACATTTCCCAGTAGAAGGAGATGTTTTTAAAGTTGGTTCTCATATCCAGATTGACAGTCGCAAAGAGGAGGTATTGTTTGTGAAGTTTGTCTGTTTTATACTCTTGTTATTTTGTTGTCTGCTGAAACATGGGATTATCCCAAATATGTTTACCCATCTGTCTTGGTACTTCTGTGAATTTTTATTATGGCTAGGAATCATTATAATTTGATCATATATTTGAATATTTCCAGTTGTTGAGCATAATGTTGTTGTTGAGCTCGCATGTTATGCTTTTCCTTAACCAGAAATCCCCTCAAGACAGAAGAAATATTGGCTGGAATGAAACATATAGGTTGTACTACGTACATGTTTGATTCAAGCGATCTTTGATAAAGTGCTAGCCTATTTGACATAGTAAGCCCATAGATTAAGGTTTGAGAATTGTATTAATACTTCTGCTCTCATTTGGAAAAGGCAGGCTTTGCTCTCTTCTTTCCCTTGCTTTACCATGTGTGTGCCCACTGTTTTGTTTCCCTCTTCTTCCTTTTTGTTACGCCTTTGCGCTTTCTGCTTTCTTTCCTTATAAATACCGTGTTTACTGGTGCCTTCCGCATTTTGCTTTTTGGGCTTTTGTTTGAAATGGGTAGCTTCGTTCTTCCTTTTTTAGGTGGTCATCTTGCTAGAGATTGCTACCCGGGGGCTACCGCGGTTGATATTTTCACACTATTTGGCTGGATCTAAGATCCTGCTCTATTCTTGGTAACTTCTAAGCATTGATGTAAGTTTATGCCAGCGGACACTTATGCTCGGTAGCTGAATGTTCTTGAGCTTGAAACACAAATTGTGAAGTTCTGTACTCAAGCTGTTATCCATAATCTAAGCAAAATTTGCATGTGATGTTCAAGAATAGTTGTGCCACTGCTAGATAGATGAAGCAGTTCAACTTTATCCCTTTTGGTGTTCGTGTGAGTCCAAATAACAACTTTAGTGGTTAGTACGCTCTTCTTGCAATCTATGGACCGTTTCAGTATAGTTGGTGGTTTTCTTTAGTTTAACTTACTGTATTTCCTTGGCATGGTTGCGAGTGTTTTCTTTCTTGCTTCACCAGGAAAGTAAGAGGGTGATTAATATCAGGTTGTTTATTTTTGTATTCACATTGTAACTGGTTGGAGAACATTTTTAGCTGAAAATAGCTAATGCAATGCTGCATATCTTCATGGTTATTACTACATGTGTCCGGCTGAATGATATTCACCCTTTCTTTATAGTGGCCTATGTTACCTGCCCCTGGTGTTCTTTGTCTCTTCTACATTTTTCTGTCTGGGTGATATTTGTTTTGGATGATATAAGTCTTTCGAGACTATATTGGTCGTATTTCTCTGTCGATGGTTAGGTTTCGCATATAGTACCCGTTTGTATTGGTAGAGATAAAAATATTTCTTTATTACCAATCGTTAGCTTATGTTCTCTTCTCCTAAGTGGTACATTTTTTTGGCATGGTCTCATATATATTGGGTTACAGGGTCAAGCTCCGGTATCGTGTGTTGAGTTGTTGCCGGAGGGTGTCGCTGCGTTCTTCTTTTTGTTAGGTGTTTGCCTTTCTCCATCAATATGTGTATCCTTTGTCTATTTAACTTTCGTTTATCTACATGTTTACATGCTCTATTTCGAATAAGGGTAGGCCATGTAGTGAGTAAAATTATCATTGTCGGCATGTCAAGTTTCTTCTGCTGCTCCTTCCTCTTACTGTACTATATTTTATTTAAGTCAAAATTGTGGTTGGCTATTTATTTTCTACATTATTATTAGGTTGTCCTTGGGTAGTGTTCTTTTAATCAGATTACAACACATTGTGCTAGCATGGTGCTATAATACCTTCATTTTCTCTACTAATTATCAACTGATATGCGAGTAGTTTTACTTATAGGTTACTTTTTATGATAATGGCTTGCATCTTGCTCCTTTTTTAGTCCTTTCCCGCATATTTCTGATATCTACACTGTGTTACAACCAGGTTCCACAAACCAAACACTAGTACAGAACGACACATCGGAAACGGGCCAAAAAACCCATCGGCAACGAAAAAAGGGTCCGTGTCCCTGCCTCCGTGGCTGATGTGAAGGCCCTCATCGGTAACGGAGGCAAAACACCGTTTCCGATGAGGTCTCCATTTGGCAACGGTTGTGCACAGACCTCCGTTTTTTTAGTTTTCCTTCATCAGATACGGAGTTTGCCATCCACCCGTTTGCACTGAGCATTTTTCATATTTCGGTTACAGGATGTCACGTTTACAAATGCCACTAGATACTTAAAATCTCACAGCACAAGCTCAAATACTAAAACGGTAACAGATTTCATTCATATCACAATGTAACTTTACATTTCCATCACAATTTCACCTTTACAATTGCATCACAAGACATGACAAACATAAGAGGTAAAACGATAACAGATTTCATCTATACTAAGCCTATCATGTCAAAGGACGGAAAGAATATATGATTTCTTCCCTACATCCTTTTCCACAATCCTCGCAGTTGTCACTCTAGCAATCTCTTCTTATCTCAACTTCTTGAGAGAAGGATGTTGAACCTTTGGACTTTATACATTAGTAAATAGAGTTACAATTGTTAAATACATATGCTAAAACAAATACACTATGAATTTAAGCAAACTGAAACGATATCTTACCTATGTCTTGAGGTGGCTCTTATTGATGAACCGGAGCAGCCAACACACGGCTTGTCAACAAGATATTGCGATGTCAGCAACTTCATAGGATGCCTGACAACGATCATCCTTTCCATGGAGGCCACCACCGGCTCTGGATTTTTTATGCAGTGTCACCGAAATCTAATCTAATACGTCACCGATGTGACATTTCGGCGACACTGTATAAAACACTCTTACTTAAAAAAGTATTTTATGCAGTGTACCAAAACGTCACAATAGCGACGGTGGATATGTATGGTCGAGTTTGAAAGGGAATAGCTTGATATCCCTAAATGTAAATAAGAATTTATGTTAGTTCTGACACTACTAGATAGAACGAACAATTTAACACAATAATATAAAATATATAGTAGCATTTAATGTATACTGACCTATGTATATAATTGAGGATATTATGGGAAAGTTAACAAACATTACTGTCTTGAGTAGTGTTCGTTGTTTGTTCTGTGTCTCCGACTTTTTTATGCAGTGTCACCGAAATAGACTCCTATTTTCACATGGACTAGTTAGCTAAACTACAACCGGTTACAAGTGCACAATAGGCAAGTTAACTACATCAAGAAATGATCTAGATAGAACTACCGGATGTGAACTGAACTACTATCAACAAGTTAGCTAAACTACAACTAGTTGCAAGTGCACAATAGGCAAGTTAACTACATCAAAAAATTATCTAGATAGAACTACCGGATGTGAACTGAACTACTATCAACAAGTTAGCTAAACTATAACTAGTTGCAAGTGTACAATAGGCAAGTTAACTACATCAAGAAATTATCTAGATAGAACTACCGGATGTGAACTGAACTACTATCAACAAGTTAGCTAAACTACAACTAGTTGCTCTAGATCATATGCACAATAGGCAAGCTAGCTACATCAAAGAGTGGATCTGATACCTTCTTCACGTCGCCGTTGGATCGATCTAGCAGATCCGGAAGTGGTGGAGGCAGAGGAAGCGGACAGAGCGACGACCTCGCCGTGTCGGGCGAGATGGCGAAGACCTCGCCGTGTCGGGGGACATGGCGAAGACCTCGCCGTGATAGCCGTCGTCTGGGCGGAGATGGCGCCGCCACGGTGCCGGCGATGGCCGCAACGCCAGGAGCCGCCGCCACGAACAAATCTAGCATACTGGGACAGAGTGAGGAAACGAGTGAGTGTTAGGTTTTGCTCTGTACGCCCATATATATAGGTAAAACATAGGAAACAGTTCTTTAGAAGGACCGTTTCCTTTGTGTTTCTTCCACTGAGGTGTGGGACCTACGCGCCCACTCTGTGGAATTTCTTCTACTCTCTGGAATAATATTTTCCTATATGGAGAAAACCACTTATAGGAGAACTTATAGAACTACTACTAGCTACTTCTTATTTTTCTTGCGCCCTGCTTCCGCGCAATCCTTGTCCTTCTCACGGCATCGCTTGTTGGGGGCCATTGGAGGTGGTGGCGGCGGCAGCATATCGGAGGCAGTGGCGGCGGCTTTCTTCTCCGTCGCCGGGGCTCCCTACTTCGGAACCGGCGCCTCCGCCTCGTCCTCCTCCTCGTCCTCCTCCTCCTCCTCCTTCTCTTCGGTTGACTCCTCATCAGAATCAACCTTCGGCGGGCCCAACATCAAGGTGGGATCATGGAAGTTGGCGTATTTCGTCGTCGCTCGTCTCCAGCGTCGGTCCTTCAACGGACTCGCCACTGACGGGGGGACTGTCCCGCGGCGACTCAGTGTGCTCCTGTGTGTCGTTGCTGCGAGGCATCTTCGCTAATGAGTAGGAGGGAGCGAGCGAGCGAGCGAGCGAGAGAGAGAGAGCAGATTCTGTGGCGTCTTGAGCTAGCAAGGATTGGGGGTTTTAAGAAGTAGTGGGCGGTGCCACTACGCCATGGCATTTACTCGCCTCGCTTCGAATTCCAAGAAGCTTGAACGCGACCACATTGGAAACGGACACATCGAATGACCGTTGCCATAGAACCACATATCGGAAACGGAGACACATTGGGAACTGTTGCCAATAATATGGGTAACGGAGATAATACTTTCTCCGTTACCTATGTTGACGGGCCAGCCATGGCCCAGGTCAGGTTTGTACGCACCGGCCGCGCGAAAAGCGCGATTCTCCGTCGCCTAACGCCTGCCGTTTCCATAGAGGGGTATCCGATGTGTCGTTCTGTACTAGTGAAAGGCTAAGGTACTATTTGATCTAGATAGTGCGCCTCCTTGGTATTCATGTGACCTGGTACGTGTCCGTCATTTTGTACAACGTCATTGAAGATGTTAAGAATTCATCCGTTCAAAGGGCTCTGTTACAAGATTCGCCTTCTCGGATTGGATCGGGAGAGGTAAATACTTGCGAGATAGGTTCATTTGATCATCATTGTATTTACTCAACCTGCTTATTTCTTAGGGTTTTCTTAACTGTCACATCTGCTTGCTTCAGCTGTGTTCGATGATCCAAAGGAACCACCAGCATCATGTACCATGGCTTCAGCTGAGGTAACCACTTGCATCCTAGGTACATTTGCTCATGGATATTTATGCTAGATTTGCTTATTTCTCATGGTTCGCTTATCCGTCACATCAGCTTGGTTCACCTATGATTGATGGTCCAAAGGAACCACTGCATCATCTACCACGGTTTCAACATATTAGGGGTATGTTCTTTCTTGCCTGAAACTAGCTTGCATTTATAAGTCTTTCCAGTGTGTCTGCAAGCCTCTTTGCTGAACCAGGTTCTATGAAAAATGCTTCTAGGCGCAGGCAGACATCTCTCAGACCAATGGACAAAGAAAGAAGAAGAAAACCTAAACCAGAACTAGGCATGAAATCGGGGAGAGATATTGCAAATCTTTTTATGTTCAGACTTTGGATATTGCTGCATGTTTCATTAAGGAGTAGATAGTCAACCAAGTGTCGCTTCTGCTCTGCCTGTAGCTTAATGACATCGCTTTGGACTAGAATATTCTTGCGTTACTCCGGTTCGTGGGGGCATGACACCACCCCTTGGCGTAGATTGAGCTTAGCCGATGAGTATTATTTTCAATGGTTTATATTGTAAGACATGTCAATATTAATGATGTCTAATAGTGCTTTACCCATCGCTCAACAATGGGAAAGGTGTGTAATAGTTTGTAGATGTTATAAAATACCTTTCTATCCTCAAGACTCTTATGGCTGTAGGCGACGTATCCGGTGCAAACTCCAATTCAGTGAAAACCTGAAAACTTCCACTCTCCATCGTTGGATACCGAACGAACAGTTGAGATACAACGTGGGACGCTCTGCCTGCTGCTTAAACAAATTTTGCGAAAACCCCCTACGTTAAACTTCCCTGCCGCCTAGCTAGAGTCCTCGGCCCCACCGTCCTCTCCAGCGTGGCTGCGCACCTCCACCTGCGTATTTTTTGCCAAATCTGGCCCTTTTGCCGAACTAATGACGTATCTGGCCGCTCCCGGGAACTAATTACAAATCTGGCCCCCGAGGTCGGCGCCAACGCAAATGGAGCCGACCTTGTGTAGGTCGGCGAAATGCCATTTCGCCGACCTACACAAGGTCGGCTCCATTTGCGTTGGCGCCGACCTCATGGGCCAGATTTGCAAATTTTGGTTGGCGCCGAACTGCACAAGTTCGGCTCCATTTGCGTTGGCGCCGACCTCAGGGGCCAGATTTGCAATTAGTTCCCGGGAGCGGCCAGATACATAATTAGTTCGGCAAAAGGGCCAGATTTGGCAAAAAATACTCCACCTGCGGCTGCCCTGCTGCCTCCATTCCTGACGCCACCCCCACAATCCTCCCCCGCGTGCCTTCGGTTCTGGCTCGCTTTCCTCGCCCTTTCTTTCTGCTCCGCAGCCCGCGAGACAGTTGCCGCCTCCCGCAGTCGCACACACGCTTAGACGCTTGGTTATCGTGAACTTTCAATCCTTCCATTGTTCCCAACGTTTTGGTCGAAGAGAAGAAAGAGCCTTGCAGGCTCTACTAATTTCAACAATTCCTAGTTGAATTTTATGGTTATTCTGTGTAGTTGTGACTTGTAGAAATCGGAGCTTCTAATATTGCTACGTTTCTTAAGGATTGTGAATTTCTGGCAAGAATCTGCTCTTTTGTTATCCAAAGTCAAATTAATTTTGGACCTAGCCTTCTATTACCTTGAGGTACTCTTGTGATTTTTCTCAGGATTTTTGGCAACACAAATTCATTTATGTGAGAAATTTTGGATCTGGTTTGGGGCTGTGGTCATGCCGTCCTTGTTTGGGGCTGAGATCCATCATTTTTTTTCTATTCACGCTATAGGAACGTGGAGAAGTGTTAACAAGAACATCTGCTTCCACATCATGTTGCAGCTGCATTAGCCTTTTTTTTGAAAGGTCACCGGGGGGGAAAGGTTCCCCACCTGAATATATATTGAGGCAGCAGCAAATTACAGAATCACGTGCGGCGTGAGGCGAGGAATTGACACCACAGGTCGGTGTTTTCCTTTTGGACCGGTTTCCTGCACCGGTTAGCCCATAGTGTTAAGTCCGATACAATATTTGAAACCATTATAGCAGAGGTGTGAGTCGTAGCTCTGAAAAGTTTAGCGTTCCTAGAATCCCAAGTTTTCCAAAGAATGGTAAGAGCAATGGAAGGCCAGACGTCTGCAGGCAGTCCATGTGGGGGAGCAGTGGTCCAGATGTCGGTGAAGGTGGCGAAGTATGGAGTGATGTCCAGTCTGCTCCAAACGGCTGAGGCTTCCATGCAAGTGAAGAAGAGGTGATCACGATCTTCTACTGGGAGGTTACAACGCGGACAAGCAGTAGTGTCGAGGATGTTCTTATGGAACAGGTTAGCCCCAGTGTTGAGCCTGTCAAAGTGAAGTAGCCAACCGAAAATCTTGATCTTCTGAGGGGTGAAGGAGTCCCAGATGACAGAAAGGTGGTCATCAGCTAGCTGAGCGGCAAGAGCTGCATAGGCACCACGTGTGGAGAACGAAGCTCCATTGAGCAGAACAAGAGGCCCAGTTGGCCCAGGCGTTTTCAAATCTGAAGGTGGCGGGACGGGGAACGGTGGTTTGAATGAATACTACAAGGGGGACATGATCAGAGACGAATCTAGTTAGTGAGGAGACAGAAGAGTTAGGGAAAACTAAATCCCAAGCGAGATTAACAAAGACGAGATCTAATTTTTGGAGGGTTGGTTGAGCACGGTTGTTGGACCAGGTGTAGGCTCGGTCCAGTAGCGGCAGCTCGATAAGCGAGAGAGCGTCAATGGTATCCTTGAAGAGGCCAGCTTCGTATGTTCTGAAATTATCGTTATTTTTATCCGAGGGAGATCGCATTAGATTGAAGTCGCCGAGAATAATCCAAGGGCAGTTTTGTGGAGGCTGAAGGTTTTGTAGCTGTGTTAGGAAATCCTCCTTGAGGTGATGATCGGTGGGTGCGTAAATGTTGGTCATGTAGATGTGCTCAGTGGAAGCTAGCGAGGAGACTACAGTCGTGAGGGTATAGTCGGTAAAGGATTGAGAGATTAAAGTGAAATGGTTAGAGGTGAAAGCGTTTATCATGCCTCCAGCTGACCCAACCGAGGGTTTGCATTGGATTTTGTCGAGGTTTCTAGGGAGGAAAGATCTGGCTTTAAAAATATGCACGAACTCCATTCTGGACTACTCCTGTCTGCCGGCGGAGCTGCCTACGATCTACATCCTATAGCCAGTACAACTCCATCCTCTCTCATGCATCTGGACTAGGTAGGCATCGAGCTTTCGATCTGTTGGTGCTTCTCCTAGATTGCGTCGTCGCTTTGTGACTCTGGCTGATTGGCCGCACGCGTGCCGCCGAGCGCTTGTGCCGAAGGCGACAGCTGGCTGGTTGGGCGCGAAGTTGGAGGCAGGCACGAACGAGTCTGAGGAGCAGCACCTTCTCCTAGAAGGTTAGGCATGGAGGCAGAAGGTCAGCGACAGGAGCAAATGGAGTCCTAGGAGCAGCGCCTTCTGCGGCGGCGGCCGCCGCATAGAACGGACGGTGGAGCTAAGGATTGTGGGGGGAAATAGTTGCCGGGCACGCAGGGGGTTATCGCAAAATTTGGTTAAGCAGCATCCCACCTTGCATCTCAGCTGTTCGTTCGGTATCCAACGACTGAGAGCGGAAGTTTTCAGATTTTCACTGAATTGGAGTTTGCACCGGATACGTCGCCTGCATCTTGAGTGCTGATCTCAGAAAAAAAAAACATCCCATCTTCTTTGGAACACGCTTGTTCTTTCTCCTCTGTTTCTGTGTTGTGGCCAGATGGTGGTTGCCGTGGTGATGACCGTCGTGACGACGGCGGTTCTAAACGAAGGGGCGACGACGGCCACTTAGTCTAGAGCGTTGGCCAGTGGCGGAGCCAGAATCGGGGCACGACCCGGGCCAAAAAAACTAAGCGCATTTTTTGTGTGAAAAACTCATGCAAGTAGCACAAAATTCCGAGGAGCTTCTTGGATTTGAGATTTTTTGCATGGTTTGGTGTAGATATTAATAGGTAAAATTTATTCTTCTATTCCTAAAACATGAAATCGACACATATTGTTAAATCAATGAATAAATTTAATTCTAGACAGTAACATAAATCAATTCAACTATTAAGTTAACACAGTGAGATTAACAGAAATGCTCCTACAAAGCGGAGCCTCAGGTGAATCCCAAGTGGTGCATGTACTAGGACAGAGCCAGAGGTAGTGCCGCACCACTCTAGCACATAACTTGGATCGGCCGACGGACGTGCAGCGGAGGGTGGGAGACGGCCAGGCATATAGAGCGAGGGGACGAGCTGGGTAGAGAGAGAGTTCGACCGTTTGCCCGCTCGGGTGATGTGGATGCCCATTCGCTCGTTTCCGCCTAGTTTTCGTCAATATTGGGCTAGAAAAATGGGCCTGTATAGGATACGCACCAGGCCAGATCAGAAACCCACATAGGTAGGTGGCCGGAAAAAGTGCTACGCCCCGGACCATGACCCTGGTTGCCCAGGGCCCAGATCCGCCCCTGGCGGTGGCGAAGGCAATGAAACGGCAAACCCTATGCGGCGCCCGTTAGCGCTGCATAGGGCTGGCGCCGCCTGAAGAGCTGTTTTCTGGGCCAGGCCCAATTAGGTATGCACTCTTTTTTCTCCTTTTTTCGTTTTTCTTTATTTTCTTTTTTTGTTTTTGTTTTTCGTTTTCGTTTCTTTTTCTGTTTTCGTTTTTGTTTCCATTTTTACTTTTCTGTTTTGTTTTCGTTTCTTTTAAAATTGGAACTATTTTAAAATTTGAAAATGGTTCCATTTTTAAATGGTTCTAAATTTAAAATAGTTCTCAATTTTAAAATTGTTCATTTTTTAAAACGGTTCCATTTTTTAAAATGGTTCCAAATTTAAAAATGGTTACAAATTTAAAAATGTTTCATTTTGAAAATGGTTCTATTTTGAAAATGTTTCCAAATTAACAAATTTGAAAATGGTTCTCAGTTTGAAAATTGTTTCATTTTTTAAAATGGTTCCATTTTGGAAATGGTTTCAAATTTTAAAATGGTTCCATTTTGAAAATGGTTCCAAATTTTAAAATGGTTATTTTGAAAATGGTTCCAAATTTTAAAATGGTTCCAAATTTAAAAATGGTTCCATTTTGAAAATGGTTCCAAATTTAAAAATGGTTCCATTTTTGAAAATGGTTCCAAATTTAAAATGGTTCCAAATTTGAAAATTGTTCATTTTTTAAAATGGTTCCATTTTGAAAATGGTTCCAAATTTTCAAATGGTCCCATTTTGAAAATTGTTCCAAATTTTAAAATGGTTCCATTTTGAAAATGGTTCCAAATTCGTTCCAAATTTGAAAATGGTTCCATTTTCAAAATGGTTCCAAATTTAATAATGATTCCATTTTAAAATGGTTCCAAATTTAAAAATGGTTCCGAATAAAAATGGTTCTAAATTGAAAATGGTTCTTTTTTTAAATGGTTCCATATTTAAAAATAGTTCGGACTTACAAACGGTTTCATTTTTGGCGATGGTTCAAATTCTAAAAAATGATCATTTTTAAAATTGTTCCAAATTTAAAAATGGTTCCTAATTTTGAAAACGCTAAGATTTTGAAAATGATAATATTTTGAAGAAAATATATTTTAAAAAGAAATAAAGGTTTTGATTTTTTTTCAGCATGCGTACTATCTTCTCCTGGTATCATTTGTGTTTTTTTTGTTAGCAGACTAGACTACGTTCAGGAAGCAGTTTCGTACAAATGTTACGTGACAAAAACAAAAGTTTGCGCTATGGGCCGAGCCCACGAACAGAGTGCGCAGGCGGCACGACTTTGAACTGCCGCTAAGGAGCGGCATATATGAGCTCCCCAATGAAACCATGGTCGTGGAGACAGAAGCTAGGACCGTGACCATGTTAGCTAGTGCCGAAGCGACGAAGGCGACAACGACGTGCGAAGTTCGGGCGGCGAATCTCCCATTACAGGGAGCAAACGAAACCAGAATCAAGGGCCGGTAGGTTAATTCCTGCCATCTTCTTACCTTTCCCTTCTTCTGTTCTTGGCTATCCTGTGATCGTGCTCTCGGCAGAGCCGAAGGGCTGATAAAGTGTTAGAGTGAAACGATATGTAAAGGAATGATCTGAAACATGTGATCTCTTTATTGATGGATTGGGTATATATACAAGATGAGGAACCGACATAATGAATAGGTGCATGTACAGACACAATCGTCCGTACATGCGCAGAGGTGCGACCATACTTACACAGGCGTCCGTACGGCGCTTGGACAATAAATCTAATTCGAACAGAATTTTCTTTTTTTTTGAGGGGAACTAATTCGAACAATTACGTCCGAGACTATTGCCTCAGTGCAGAATAACAAAATCGTCTGAATTTTCTGCTAAAAAAGAGATGTTTACAGACGCGTACGCTGGACGTCAACGTGGGCCGGCCCAACAAGGAAACGACGGCGAGCGAGGTGAAGAGAGAGCGATAAACAGTGTCTGCGGCCGAGAATCCCCAGTTCCCCAATTTCTCTCTCGAATCCCCTTCTTCTCTAGAGATCGTACATTCTCGATTACTGACAGGATGAAGAGCAATCTCCTTCAGCTCATTTCGGCGCCAGAAAGACCAACCAGATCCCTGCAGATCAGGTGGATGGAAATAATCTGCGGCCGAGCTCCATCTTTGACAGGTGTCCGCACAACTTTCAGCACAAGACAGAGACGGTTAAGGCTCATGAACTCCCTGCCGTGTATGACGAAGCCATCGTCGATGCTTTTAGCAGTAATCTTGAGGCACAGCAAGAAAGGTATCTTGCCAAGGACTGACAGAAGATGCTGTGTCACAGACATTGTGGTCGAAATACTTAGCTTAGTGAGAGCATCTCCAAGCGGAGCCCCCAAATCCGGCCCTCAAACTGTCCGCAGACGCGTCCGGACGCGTCCGCGGACAGTGACCGGACAGCCCCTAAAAACAAGCTTCTACAACCACATACCTCAAACATAGATAGCAAAATACTACAAGAGCATGCAACGTGCACAATTTGCTACTACGTGCACTAGATGCCGCCGGATATATATCCTATTCTACTCCTCGTCGGATAGGACGATGACCGTGGCCGCTGCGCCGCTGCCGGAGGCGCCCTGTGCCGCGTCGGGTGGAGGAGCCGGAGAAGACCCCTGCTGGTCGGAGTCGGAGAAGGAGAGAGATCCAGACGGTTCTGGCTCGCAGAGGCGGCCTTCACGAATCGCCGCCTCCGCCTTCATCTGCTTGTCGACGAACCCGAGCCTGTTCGTCATCTGACCGATAAGGATTCGGTCAGCCATCTCGGCCTTGATCTGTTCCTCAGCCGCACGGTGCTCCGCCTTGACCTTTGCGTGCTCCTCCGCACGTATCCTTGCCTTCTCCGCCTCCTCCGCCCGTATCCTTGCCTGCTCCGCCTCCGCCTGAGCTCTCCATTGTTCCGCCGCCACCTCCGACTGTGCGCGATGTGTTTCGTCCATCTGCCGGATGAACTCCGAACTCGTCATTTCGACGATGTCGGAGTCCTCCGCCGCCTCCACATCTGTGGCCGCATGCGATTCCGCCGCCTCCATTTCGCGGTGGATTTCCGCCCACCTCTCCGGCGTGAGCTTGGCGCAGGTGGTGGGAAGGCGGCGAGGCATGGTGGTGGATGTGGAGGATGGGGCTCGCCAGTGGTGGATGTGGAGGAGAAGAGGGCGGCGGCTAGAAGAGAGCGACGACGGATGAGTGTGAGGGCTAGGGTTTGCTCCAGCACCTCCACTTATAGTCGAAGGTGACCGGTGCGCCATGAATGCCGGCGCCGGTCAAGCTATCTAAACCGTGTGGGAGGGCGGTCAAAGCGTGGGTCCGCCCTGTCATCGACCAAGGGGCGGACGGCAGGGCTGTAAACGAGCCGAACTCGAGCGAACATGTATCAGCTCGGCTCGAGCTCGTGTTGCAACTCGAGCTAATTCTTTGGTTCGAGCTCGGCTCGCGAGCTGAAAGACAAGCTCGAGCTCGATTAGTCGAAGGCATTAGTCGAAGGCTCGCGAGCTCCCAAAGCTCGTTAACATTTTTGACATTAATTAATTACAAGATGACGTGGGTATTTGATAGTTCGGCAAATACGGCGTGTTGCCTGAGACGCCCCACGTACCTCTTATTTATAATTGGAACGCCCCCCGTGCTCTCAGTCGCCGAGCGAGGTGGTACTAAATGAATAATTTGCATGTTTTCTGTGGGAAGGGAGCACACCGTAACAATGGACCGTACCAGGCTGCCAAAAGCCCAAAAGCTGAAAAGCTTGTTTGTTAATACGGAGTAGCAAAGAAGGATGGCCTTGTGAGCTAGAAATTGAGCGGTGGACTCTTGGCATGGACTTAGACGTTCATTGGGCTGATATAAACAGTGGATGGCAGGCCTAGAGTAACACTTTGTTTTTTATACAGACTGTGTGTATCGTACGTTTCTACCGAGCTTTTACGAACGTTCGAGCTCGAGCTTGTGAAACTCGCGAGCCTCAGGGCAGGCTTGAGTTCGGCTTGTTTAGCTTTCGAGCCAAACTCGAGTCGAGCCTATAGCGAATCGAGTTCAAACTGTTTGTCGAGCCCGAACTTTTTTGACAGCCCAGGCGGATGCGTCCGGGCGGCCCCAAACCCGCCCCAGATATGGGCTGGGTTTGGGGTGTGCCGGACCGCCCGGTCGTTTGGGCTGACTATGGGGAGTGCGTTTGGGTGATGGTTTTGGGGCCAAAAGCCGTCCGGGCTGTTCGCCCGGACGTTTGGGCGACCTTTGGGGGAGCCGGTTGGAGATGCTCTGAGGTCACAAAATAAGGGAAGGAAATTAGACAATGTGGTTGAGCTGGGGTTGCCGTGTAGCTTGAGCAAGGTCAGATGATATGAATGCCCTGCCCCCGAACTGTGGTGTTGATATAGTTGATATAGAGCAGTCAGGGAGCCTTGTGATAAACCTTGGAAGTAAAGGGACAGGGAACGAACGGTGCCCTTAGGCATATCAGCTTCAATGTACTTTTGGATAGCCTCGGAAAGGTGATTATTCATGTCGACATGACCTTGTCCAGTTTCATTAGAGGCACACCATATCTTGACCTTATTCAACCTTTTCATATGGTCCATAAGCTGCAAATATGCCCGACCCTTGTCAGCCACGAATCCAGCTACGGTCTCTAACATACATTCTCTTGGTAGTTTCTCCGTCTTGACTGGGTCTTGAAACTTAAACTTTCCAATCAGATGAATCAAACAGGGTAGTCCAATAGCTTCCACTGGTAGCACATTTACACTTGTCTTGCTTACATCAAGTGTCTCCAGCAACTCTAACTGTGCAATTTCCTTGGGTATCTCTGTGATATTGGGCCCAAGGCTTAGATATCTCAGATTCCATAGCTTGCATATGCCTTTGACATGATGATCTTTTACATCAGTACAGCCTTCTATGAGAGAATATCCAGTGATACAAGCTGTAAGATGATACAATGCGCACAAAGAATATGAGCCGTTTGATCCAAAAAGCAGGGACATGATCAGCCCACTTACTTCTTCGTATCCCACTCATGGACATTTTGCATTTGGCCCTTCAAAGAACATGTTTATGTACAAAATCATGTCAACTGTGCCATCGTTTTTTCTCTGAAACCTAACTTATCTCTGGTCTGTCTGTTTGAGTTCGAGGTGTTCGCTCGTGAAAAAAACAGATAGTCCAGTTTAACTAAGTTTAGGTCTCAGAAAAAATGATCAAATTGACCAGAGTGTTGCAATCCTGGAGTATCATTAGTAACATATCTAGCAAAATAGGAACCATTTTTTGTCCAGTTAAACATTTCGTATTCAGAAAAAGGAAGTCCGTACCTATATTTTCTTAAGCTGCAGAACAAATTAGAAAAAGGAGGAAAATATGTTGAATCAGGTCATAAGCTTGGCACAACCGAGAGCAGCCTAATCTGACTTCAATATAGCAGCAGCGTTGCAAACCTTCATGGTATACACTAACCAAATTGAGTTTGGGGACTCCAATCTTCAAGCCACTTCCGAGGAATCGGTTGCTGGAAGAAGCACATCCCCATTACGGGAGGTTCATCGCTGCAAATAGAGGCGGCAGCCGGCAGGTCAAGATCCGGCGGCCGCAAGATGCGCTTTGTGCTCCGGAGGCGGAGGTCAAGATGTAGTGGCGCAAGATCTGGTCGAGCTGCATCCATGCTTCTCTATTCTAGATGCCCTAGTTACCCCTAGCAATTCATTTCCTTTCGAGGCTTCTCCTGCACATCGGACTGGATGAGGATTGAGGAACATCCGAACAGGTGTAGGAGGAAGACGAACGGGATTCTTCACACATTGTAGAATTAACCAGGGTGTCTTTTGAATATCTGGCAACAAGGGGAGTAGGGGACCAAGCTTCACAAGGGTGTTGATCCTGTCCCTACGTACAAGATCAAACGGCCCATATTCGTGATGTGCATTGTATCAGCTAACTGCTTGTATCACTGGATATTCTCTCAGCCTTCTAGGTCCAACACTCTTGTAAGTTTTTTTTTTGAAAGGATTTCGCACAGAACAAACAAAGAAAGCACAGGAAATCACAGTAGAAACAAGCCACCGAAGCTCAGTGCAACAACAGCACCCGGAGACGCCGCTGGACCACCGCAACGCCTGAAGATCTCCACCGCCGAGCTCGCCGGAGAAGGAGACACCAGGCCGCCGCCATCCCCGGGAAGGGAAGCACCCCACACATGTAGAGACTGCATATGCCGTCCGCCGCAAGCAACGGAGTCGAAGAAACGCTTAAAGCGCACAGCCATGGCGCCACCTCCCCGCGACCACCCAACCTCCAACCAACCCTGCACTGAGCACGACCGCAGCTTGCCGGAGTCGCCGCCACTTGCACACCTTGATCCCACCTTCTCCCCTCACCACCTCGGCCGGCCAGAGAAGGACGAAGACCAAACCTTGATGAAGCAAAGCACGCCGACAGCAACACACCTCCCCAGGCCACCATGGCCGGCAGAGGGGTCCTGAACGCCGCACCAAAAGCCGGCAGCGGCCTCGAAGATCCCGAAGTGAAGCTCCTGTACAGACGGCCAGGACGGCCGCTGGAATCCCAGATCCTGCGCGGCAGGGCCAGAGCCCACCCAACCGCGGCGAAGACAGGAACAGGAAACAAAAGCTCCAAACGCTGGCCGCCGTCTTCACGCCGCCGACCAAGACCGGAGCACCAACTCCCACCAGATCGACGGATCTGGGGGCACCAAACGCCAGCAGCTTCACGGATCCGCCAAACCTGGCCTCGCCGTGATGGGGAAGAAGCACTGGCCACCTTATTCCACACCGCCGCCGCCACCACCACCCTGCCAGCGCCGGAGGGGAGCCCTACCCTACTATCTACAAGCCTCGGGCACAGATCGACGACCCCTCCACCCTCCCGCCGCCACACAAGGACAGCCGGAGAGGGAGGCGGCCGGCGATCCGGCCGTCGGCGGAGCAAGGGATCTCGGCTCCTTTCCTTTCGCCTCTCAGGGGTACTGTTCGCGAGAGGGGAGGGAAAGAGAGCTAGCTACGTACCTCGGAAAAATAACACTCTTGTAAGTTTGTACTTGCTGAAACTAGAAAGAGCTTCACCTGCATCCCCTAAGACTGTCAAAGATCGGACATGATATAAATCAACACCAGACATCACCGTTCCAGAATTTGTACCATGGATAAAGAAGTGACGGGCTTCATTGTGCTCATCACCAAAGGGCATGATGAATTTCATGGACATGGATTTGTGCAACAGGAAGACGTGCATGATACTATGTGTTTTGCACGTCTTCCCTGTAGTATTGTTGGCTGGAACAACAGGCAGAATGATACTCCGCTTCATAAATGTCTCGAAGTTTTTCTCAGCTAAGCTTTGGTCTTGCCTTTAGGATGGCGTGCATATCCTTCAGCCAACCATCGCCTGATTATGACATTCTTCTTGAGGGGGTGATCCATTGGGAATATACCGAGATACAATAGGCAGGTCCTGACCATGTAATCAGATAGACTGGTGTAATTTTCCCTAAGCACACATCGAAGTTTTGCAAAATTAGGCTCGTCATCTTTGCGTTCCAGAAACCCACCCAGGTTGTTGCATAATCTGATGCAAGATTCCCCGTCAAATCATTTTCACAGCTTAATTCGCTGGCCACACTATGAAGAGCAAGCGGAAGACCACCACATTGCTTCAGGAGGTCTTCCACACCATCCGCTAACCCAGGTGTATCTCTTCCAAGCAGAGCTACCTTTTTAGAATCTTCTTTTCCAAGACTTCTCATGGTGTATACACAACCAAAGGTACGTCTATCCTCATCCCGGTGATGAGTGCAGATGCAGCATTTATTAGCTATGGAACGACTTCTTGTTGTCACTATTATTCGGCCATTACCCCTAAAGGCATTCTTCAATGTATCCCAATGCGTCGAGTGCTTATCCTTAATGTCGTCAATAACGATTAAATACCTGACAGATAAATTAACATATTGAAGTAAGGCCAGTCCCAATGGTGGCTTTTTATTAATTTTATGTCAATTTGCTATGTCATTTAGATACTCAATATATAGGTGTTCAACAACGTTTCCCACAAGCTGTTGGAAACTGGACACTCTTCACACTCATTTTTGAAACTTTTCGTGAGCAGACATTACAGCGCCAATCCAAATCTTGTTAGCCGGTTTCTATGGGTTAAACCTGGCCCAACTTAAATGTGATACTCACCATTCCAACTAGTTGTATCTTATGTGATCCACATAACCAATACATTAGTTCCCACTTTTATTAAAAATCCATGAGTCTAATTGAATGATGAGTAATTTTTTTAATGATTCATGTGTTGATTTGCGTGAAGAGACGCTATCAACTTCATTATCTTTCATTAGCAGTAGCTTTTAGCCAATCCAAGTCTTCAATTAGCCACCGTTTCTGTACTGAATCTATTAGGCGTGATTTTCTCTTCTGCGGCTAAATCGTTAAATATCCCATAGAACAACGTAATGAAGGTATTTTTTTGTTGCGACAACGTGTGACGAATGTGCCATGGTACATATGGGATTAGCCCCTCCATTTAAATACCATGTTTTCTTACATTTTTTAGTTTAACATACATATGTTGCTGCTCGTATATTCCGATGCATTAAAAAAGGCTACCATATGTTTATTTGTTAGTGAAAAATAAGTAATTAACCTCTGAATAAAAATATTACAAATCTGAAAGGCAATATTAAAATGTGTGTTCCTCATGTTTAATATACAAATTCCTACATGTTTCGTTAGACAAGAAATGTTGTTGATGGGACTTCGTGTGTTGTAATATGTGTGCTAGCCCATGCAGGTGCACTAGTTGAGATTTGCTTACATATGCAAGATTTGCCTTACCATTGAAAGCTCTGTTTTCATAAGTAGACCAATTTCTACATGATTTAAGACTTGAGCTGTAAAAACTTGAGCTGAAATAATGCAATAAATAGGACTCTGCTTTATGTCAGTGCACTCTGCTTCATCTTGGTTTGGTTCGAGGTCAAGCAGCCTATATGAAGCTCCATGGTAGCCTCCTTGATGCCAACGGGAGTAATATTTTGCACATATTCCACGGCTGGCGCAGCCTTCACAGTAAGAATAGCATCCAACGCCCGTTTGCGTGCTTCTTCCACGTGATTCCTCAACTCCTTGATCTTGGCGGCAAACTGGAGACGGCAGCGGGTCGTCATGATCGCGTGAACAGACCGACGACTCCATGACGCTCCAGGCTTGCATTGCAGGTCACGCGGTGCAGGAAGCGCTCTATGCAATCTTCGATGTCATGAGTCAGTTCGCGGCCAGATACACTTGACTGAGTATAATTATTTTGGATGAGTTGCATGCTGAAAAATATTTTTCTACAAAACCAATAATCTCTATCATGATAATGAGCTGTCCCAGGGTCAATAGTGGAGTCGTCATTCAGCAGCAATAATCGACGGGAAAAAACAACGATGATCACTCTCGTGATGAGCTGTTCAGATAGTGCAACTCGTGAAAACGGTGTCATATGCATGCGACAGGGTCAACGATCTGTTGGTAGACTTTGCATTGAGATTTGTGCTCTATCCTATGGCTCACAATCTTCTGGAACAAGCACATCATCCGTGTGTTCCGTTTTTCAGCCAATCAAAACGCCTCCACGTTCAGGAACGTGGCAAGATGCAACCACCTTTTTAGCCAATCAAGACGCCTCCACGTGCTCCCGCGATGCGTCTTCTCGCCGTCGTGCAAGATCCTGGCGTCCGCGCCGCGTGCCGGCGACTCAGCTGATGCTTTTCTTCTTCTCTTCCGGTGGCCCGTCGGTGGAAATGCAAGCGGCGGCGGATGGATTTGCGCAGAGAAGCTCCAGAGGATTTAGTTGTATTTTCCCTCTTGTTTGGGGTCTTTTCTGTAATTTGGGGACAGCTGCCCCGTATCTGGATGTATCATGTACTGTTGTTTTCCTTAAGTAATATATTCCAGATAGCGTAGTCAAAAAAAAAAAAAGACGCCTCCACGTACAGGAACGTGGCCAACCAAAACGCCCGCCGGCCATCTTCTCTCTCGAACTCCTCTGGCCGCACTCGGAGCCGCCGCGCCTCCAACTGAAAAGAGTATCTCCACCGACGGCCCCTAAGGGCATCTTCAGCCGCCCCTCTCGAGACGCCCTCAGGACAAGTTTTTAGGTTCCGTTTAGGCTCGGTGACAGCTTTTCGCCGAAAAATGTCGCAGCCACGTCCTAGCGTCCTCACAACATCAAAATAGCGCCGACAAACCTAGGCGAAACCCGACACGCTGAGACTCTTGGGGCGCCGGCGGAAGCTTCGGCGAATTGTGTCTCCCCACGTGTCATTTGTCTTCGCCCACTATTTTAGCCGGATGAAGCATTTGCCCACTTAAGACACCAACTTTTTTTTTTGCTTCGGTGGTGCTATTGGGGCTCCAACGGCTATGCCCTAAGAGCATCTCCAGTAGATGATGCAAATCTAAAGTGCTGCCCCGAAAACCTTTTTTGGGGGGCAAAAATCGCTGCTCCAGCAGATGATGCAAACGCAAATGGTGATGCAAAAAATTTGGGGCTGCCCAAAAAACTCGCAAGTGGTGACTCGTATATGGGGCACGCTCGGCCGTGCCAAATCGCATTTCGGCCACACGCGTAGCCCCGAACCGCCCGACTGAAATTTCCCATCTCCCTCCCGCGCGGCCGCCCGCGACGCACCATCGCCGATTCCGTCGCCTTTTCGCCGCCACCCGCCGCCGCCACCGCACCAAATTCGTAGATCCACCGCCGCCGCAGCCGCCCCTGCCGATTTGTGGCCGATTAGTCTCCTCCCGCCATTCCCCATGTTCGCTGCCACCGTCCGTGCCACACCGTCTCCGTGCTCATCTCCGCCTCCGGCCGTGCTCCGAGATGTTGTGGCGGCGACCCAAGGCCAAGCCGACGCCACAGACCGTTAGCTCGCGACCGCCGACGAGCAGCACCGGCTACGGCGGTGTCCGGCTACAGCCGTCTGGCCGGTACGCCGCGGAGATCACTTGCGCCGACCTGCACACGTGGCTCGGCACCTTCCCGTTGGGGGAGGATGCCGCCCGCGCGTACGACGTCGTGGCGTGGCGTTACGGCCGCCCGCGCTCGGAGTTAAACTTCTCCGACGTCGATGATGTCGAGCACGCAAACTCCGCCACGCCGAACTTCCGTGTCATCTCACGCTCAGTCAAGGATGAAGATCGGAAAGCGCTGCGTCAGATTAGGGCGGACCAGACCGATGTGGCGATGATTGAGATTTTCCGGCAGGAGAATCCCGACCTCGTTGCAGCGGAGTATGAGTTATGGGCGAGCCGAGAGACGAAGAAGATTAAGACAGAGGAGACAGGCCCCTCTACGGCCGGTGGAGCGTCGACATCGACTCCGGTGATCAACATCGACGATTCTGACTCTTCGTAGTTCGAATTATGTACGGTTATATGGTTCCTAGTTTCAAATATGTTTAAATATGACTAATTTTGATGAATTTTAATTTGCCTTCTTGCCCCAAAATGCATCATCTGAAACGGTGGTCTTTTTTGTTGTATATGAACGAATATAGTTATCTTTTCCCACTAATACACTTGATTTTATAAATATTCATGCAGGGGTTATGTGGCACCTGAATTCTATGGACGCAGAAATATCACATTCAAGTTAGACATATATAGTCTTGGTGTTACAATTATAGACATATTAACCGGCATGTACTGTTCACCCAAATAAATGCGTGGAGAAAATTTGGCCGGCGTGTATTGGTCGCCCACACCGGTGATTCAAATGTGTTTTTTTATACGTAGACACCCTACTATTGTATAATTTTAGGTGCTTTTTCAGTTACGCCCCTAAATTCAACTACGTACGTGGTATGAACATATATTAAAACATTAATTAATTCATCATGTTTAATCCGTGGATATTACATGCTTTGACAGGTACTTCTTCGATCTCAACAATAAATATAGACCCAAAGCATCATCACGTCGAATATCACAGGCGTAAATCTCAAGGTCACATATCACTTCTTGTAGCCATTTTGGGACGCAAATTTACTGATGAACTTTAAATAGAAACGTATACCACTTCTTGTTTTAAAGTAATTACCGGCGTGGCGAAACATGACACGCCTGTAAAGTTAAAGTAATCACCGGTGTGCCAGGATATCTCACGCCAGTGATTCACTCGGGGCCCACATGTCCTATCAAGATAAAGTAATCACTGGCGTGTCCAAGTTAAGCCACGCCAGTAAATACTGAGGAGATTATTGGCATGCATTTTGCATTCCACGCCGGTACTATTTTCCTCCGTGGTTGTTTTATGGGCCCACATAGCGCGACGTAGTACTGGCGTGGCCATTTTCCCACGCCGGTGATTAGCTGCGAAATTTGGTCCCAACAGATCACCAACGTGGGTTTTATTATAGTGTGGTGTGTCTCTTTCCCATTTCTATTTTCTCGTTTTCATTCTTCTCCACAACAAATTGGTGCCAAAACGAATTCTACATCCATGTCCATATGTAGTCTATTTAGAAATATCTAAAACATCTTATATTTAGGTACGGAGAAAGTCGGCAACAAGAAACTTTATTAATCGGATCTTTGTAGAATTTCGTGTAAATATAAGAATAAATACAAGCTCATATATTAGCATAACATGAGCCAACACTGACTAGGCCAAGCCACTCAATAGCAGGGAATCATACTTGAATAAACTAAAATATTATGAAGTACATGCTGCAACAAGTTTAACGCAACCGCTTCATTTGATCTCTGGATCTATCAGGAGGCAGAGGATAGCTCCTCGAGCTTCAAAACAGGTTTCTTTATCTTTGGGTGATTCTTAAGTTTTGTCATGAGATCAGTCTTCAATGATTTGTCACTGCAACTAGGACCCTTGAGCAAGACTTCCTTGAGTTCAAGTAGATCCTTCAGGCCAAACAACGATGACCCAATGCAGCAGTCGACCTGGAGCTGCTCAAGATGTTTCATTGTATTTTCTCCAAAAGTAACCTTTGAGCTGGAGCTGCAAGCAATCTCGAAGATCTTCATCTTCTCGAAAGAGTCCTCCTCCAGGCCGTTTGTAATAACAGCCACGTCGATCTGATTATTATGAACATGACTTACACGCAGACGCAGAATACATAGTGATGGTAGCTCGCTAAGGAACTTGATGACGCCTCGAGTTGGTTCCCTTCTTCCTTCCGGTCTGGCACCTTGTGGAGGTACAAAATCCTCCGTTAACTGGGCTATTTCCAGATTCATCTTTGTGAGCATGGCGAGCTGCCCTCCCCAGTTTGGCAACCGGTCTCCAAGCCCATACAGTTTAAGGCTCCGCAGGCCTTCCAGAGGCAGTGGTATATCATTCAAACAATTTTTATTGTTACTCTCAAGCCGCACCGATAGTGATTCCAGATCGACAAGAACTGAGATTGCGAAGATAAACTTGTGGCTGTTATCCTGGTTGATGCCAGACACTGCGAGCTTGCGCAAGTGGGTGAGCTTCTTGAGTTCTTCTAGGACAACCGTCGTCCCTGAAGCACTGATATTGACAACACCAAGTGTGTGCAACGCCGTCAATTTCCCAATCCCTGGAGGCACCTCAACACCAACCAGCTGACGGCCACCAGAGTAATTGGATAGCCGGGATAGTGAATGATGTGGCGTACGTGCTCTATTTGACGTGGCGATTGTGCCCGCACGGATATACTGCAGCTTCTCTAACTTGGTGATGTTCACTGGCAAGGTGACTATAGAGGTGTGTCTCACATCTAGAGTCTGGAGCTGCCTGAGACCATCTACTGAACTCGGCAGATGGCAGATTTCAGGGCAATCGCGCAGTGAGAGGAACTTGAGGCGACACATCAACCTCAACATCTTCTTAAGATCAGCATATTCTACTTCTGATGCACCCTCAAGATCAAGTACCCGAACTAGCCTCATGCTTTCCGCAACGAAGAATGATTTCCACTTCCCCAACACAGTGAGTGATCGCAGCCGTGAGAAGTCAATGCTATCAAACACAATTTTATCCCTGACCCAGCTTTCTGCTATCACAAGGTGACGCCCCGTGCGTTGGGTGGTTAAGGCACAGCTGCCCCTAAGTTCAAACACAAGGTTCTCGTCCATTTGGCTTGAGACAATGTACTCGCGAAAGAGTCCATTGACTTGGCAAAACACCATCCTTGTGTCACCCAAACCCAACGCTGATGGCTGCTGGATTATACTCAGACTAAGGAGATCACAGAATTGCTTTTCCCCATTCATCTCCGCAGATTCTTCATGGCTGTCTCTGGAGTAGCCCTCGGCAATCCATCGCCTCACCAGTCGCCTCCGCCGAATAAGTATGTTTCGAGGGAAAATCGGTAGATATAAGATACATGGCTTGAGAGAATCTGGGCAACTGCGGAAGTACGTATTCATCCAACCAAATAGTCCCCTTAGATTATGGAACTCTCCATTTTTCTCAAGCTCTAGCATAAACTTACTATTGGACTTCCACCCATTTGTTCTTTTGGCAAACGAACCTGCTACCTCAATTATTACTTTTGGAAGTCCACCGCACAATGAAGTAAGATCTCGTTGCTCGCACCTTCACCCTTCTTGGATACCTATTATTTAAAAATTTAAAGTACGTATATGATTGCATCAGTAATACGAAAACCATAATTAACATTGCTTTCATGTTGGTTATTAGATACAATGCATCATATGGGTGAAGAAAGATCTAAATTTTAAATAATATCATTATTTGGCTAGCACAAACATCTAACTTGAGCAAACTATGGAAAAATAGTTGATAACTTATTTACAAGACACTCTGGAGATAATGAGACAATCATGTGTGGGTGCCCATGTATTGTGTTGGTAGTTGGTACTGATCTGATCCGTACACATGGTAGTACATCAAAAGAGAGGCAAAAAAAATCTTGTAATAATGGACGTCCTTGAAATAAAAATTACATAGAAGCCAGTAAATATTATATCCAAACTAATCGATAAACAAATGGGAAAACAAAATAAAGGAACGACACCCTGAATCTTAGCTAACACAATAGATTCCACCACTATAAAGGCATTGCATGATTTACTCTGTTTGCTTCTCAGCATGTCAATATTATCATATGTTGTGGGTAGTGATTGGAAAATAAATTTTGTAGCATGCTACAGTATGTCAATATTATCATATGCCTTTACAATATATTACAATTTTCTTGTTATTCTCCTTTGTCAATAGCGAAATAACAGCAACATCAAACCCATTTGTATAACACATTATAGTGCATTGAAGGAGTCATCAAAATTATAAGAGAGCTTAGGATTTCGAATTTGCCATATACATTATATGCCAGTAATTTAGTATCAAAACTAGATTTTTATATGGATTAGGAAAACAAGCTGGCTAGTATATATTGTTGATTTAGAGAATTTACTAAAGTTCGAAAATTGGTATTTTAGTTTTTAGAAAGGGATATATAGTACATCCCACATTTACAAACATAAGTATAAAGACTGATAAGAGGAAACCATATATACAAAAGTACAACATGTGTTGTAGTTGACATCATGGGAAGGAAGAAAAGAAAAACCAAACTACTAACTAGCACGGGCGTGTAAACTAGCCGATGCAGGGGAACAAACCAAATATTGATGCACAAGAAGACCAGTTAAGTTGTATGAAAATGTATAAATAAATCATTTGGACGAACATGCATGCCAGGAACTAGAGACAGCGAAGTAAAATAAAAGGTAGTTTGATGCGCAAAACACACCTTCCGAAAGAGTTCAAAGGCTGTGTCGGCTTCTAGACCTTTGACATTAAACACATGATCTTTCTTTTCTCCACAGCAATGAGTCGCAATTTCTGCTTCAGTTGTAACGACGATGATAACGTTCTGTCGATTTGATCCAGATACCAAGTCCCCTTGTATGAGGTCCCATTCCTTCTTGGACTGCAGCCCATCAATAACAATCATGCATTTATGCTTTTTAGAATCTCCCGACACTCTACAATTGGATTTCTGCTTCCAATGGTACACAAGTCTGCAGTTTCGCTTGCCTGAAGATATCCAGAACTAAGATTGGAAAGTAACACCCGAGAGAAGTCCCATAAATTGAAAGGATGTGACACATCCACCCAACCATACTTCTGAAATAGTGTGCAATTAATAATTTTGTCGCAGAACATGTTTTTGACGAGGGCTGATTTTCCTACTCCAGCTATTCCCCACACAGACATAAGTTGGCGCCTCTTGGATCGTACAAAAATAACATTGAGGCCAATGGTATTCAATTCAGACTCGCGTCCAACAAGAGGATGCTCGTGTATCCACTTCTTGGCATCTTCCTTTTTGATCAATACCCCATCAATATTGGCCTCCACGCGGTTATCTGCATCACTTTGAGCTCCCTGATAAAAGTAGTGAGGTTAGCTCATAACATATGCACACTGAGTACTTATATGAAATTATTCCATACACCAATAGAACCGAAAATCGATTGCAAAAAAGAGGTAAAATTCGTGGAGGACGATATATATGAAGGTTCGTTTTTGCTTCCTCGAGATTATACTATTATCTTAGAGCAAATCATCAGTTCGTGGAAGACCTATATATATCAGCGTGCTAGAGAAGTAAATCCCATAAAAATATACATGTGCATCCATGCAGATGCCGGGGCGATATTCCCCATTTCGAAAAGATACCTTTGTAAGGAGGTTAATAATTATCTGGTGAATGTAACTAAAAATTCCATCTATTTATATATACACAAGTAAGTACTAGTATTTATTTGGTGAACGTAAGTAAAAGAAGTTTAGCTGCATCTTTGTAAAGAAGGCGTAGAGAGAGTGCTCTGCTGATAGCTGGTTCAGATGCAACACTTGGTACGGATGTCCCACGGACAAGCTGGCCACCTCGTAATGCTGCGTGGACAGGATTATGCAGCTGCCATTCTTGATGTTTGGGAAGAACGTCCTGATAGCATCCCACTCTGCCATGGTAGACAGGTCCTCCAACACAACGAGGTACCGGTTCTTCATGACAAGGCCCTCAAAATCCTCGAGAAGATCTCCTCCTCGTGTGTCCTTCATCTTCCTCATGACTTGTACACCGCCTACGGAAGACGCAGCCGGCTCCATATTCGTGTAGAACTGCGCCGTCAGGGACTGGATGAACTCACCGCGATGGAATGGACGCGTCAGCTTCACCCAGGCACGGCAGGCGAAGCTTTTACACGTCTCTTTGTCGATGTAGGCATTCCACGCAACAGAGGCCATCCCAGGGTCACCAACTAGGGTGCCGGTGCCCCAGATGGAGATCACTCCGAGGTCGCGGCCGTTCTTGGTGAGCAGCTGGGTGAGATCCCACTGACGACCCTTTTGGGTGGTTTTGAAGGCCGCCTCGAAGAGCCTGTTGAACGCTGCTGCGTCAACGGCTTCCCCCGAAGAAGACGGCCGCTGCTTCTCCTCCCAAGAGGCGGCAGCAGGTTTGGAGCCAGCAGCAGTGTCACCGATGAGGCTGTAGCGCGTGTTCCGGCTGCTCACGTCCTCCACCCTGGCCTTGAGCCGGTCCAGCTCGTCGACCGCCACATCCAGCGGCAGTGGCGCGAGCGCGAAGCAGGACGCCACGGGCTTCAGCAGCCAGAGCCACCAGCTGTTGCTCTTGTCGAGGTGGACGACGAACTCGATGCAGTCCTCCACGTCATAGGCGAGGTCGCGGATCTGCCGCACCCAGGTCCTCACCACCGGGTTCTCTAGGCGGTCGCTGTCTGCGACGTTCAGGAAGGATTGCATCATCTGGAACTCGCCAGTGATGAACACCAGGTTGCGCGCCGCGCTCTGCCGCAGCTTGGCCTCCTCCTCGATCGCCGCCTGAGCCTTGGTCAGAGCCCCGTCCACCACCGACTTGGCCATGCCAACCACAAGGTCCGCCATGGTTCACTTTCCTTTTCTCGACGACAACCCGCCCGCAAGTCCAGATCGAGGAGAAAATTCAGTACTCACTAGCAGCTAGATCTCGATCTCGATCTCGATCTCTCCTAGCTAGCTTGGGCTATGACTTCTCTTGTTGTCTTTTCATAGCATCACTAGCAGAGCCCTTAAAAAGGACAACCCTTAAAACCAGTTTAAGGGTCAAGAAAAATCACCTTTGAGGACTGAAAACAGAGGGCGCAGATCAGTGCCCTCAAACCCAACCCGTATAAAACAGAGGGCGCAGATCAGTGCCCTCAAACCCAACCCGTATGCGGGTTGGGTTTGAGGGCACTGATCTGCACCCTCTGTTTTCAGATCTCAAAAGTGATTGTTCTCTTTCATCACAATTTTTCATAGAACTTTCAACAAAATGACAGTTTGAAGAAAACAATAATCATTGAAGAAAACAATAATCATTCTAGTTATTATTACAACAATTGTTCAAATCAAATAGGACATGGAAAAGTAAAATCAAATAGTTATTATTACAACAACTAGCAACGTGGCCCTCGCAAATGCGAGGGCAATGTCTGAAAGTGCCTAAAAACAATTTGCATCGCATTGTGGAAACTTATACAACTTTATTCACATTAAATATTTTCTTAGTCACCATAAGTATAATAATAAATATATTACTTTGTACGTGCACCTATATTATTTCGGGATTTATTTTGTACATTTCTAAAATTTGATAATAGTGTGTTTTATAAAATTGTATTGATTCACTATGTCGAACTGTATGTTTTGAAAGGTCGATTGTAGGTCATTCTCGTTTTACTGGAAGCTCGGGAACTTTATAGAGATCTAACTTTTCTCGGGCTTTTAGGAATCCATCCGAGTCTCCTAAGCACTTCCAACAGACCAATTGAACCATTGCAATGTAACATTGGGGCTTTTATTTTGCTATTGACCTCAAGTTATCCTAGCCCGTTAGCTAGAGCTTTATACGGTCAATGCCTATACCGTCAATTTATCTAGAAGTGAGCAATTCTCTCCTTTTAGTTACTATATTAATCAAACACGAAGTCTATGGCATGTATAAACTTTGGAGTAAATGTATGCCTTTTCTTAGACTTTTAGGAATCTATCTGAGTTTCAAAAACCTTACAACAACCCCGTTGAACCATTGTAAAGTAACTGTGGGGCTTTCATTTTTCTTGTGATTGAACTTATGGTACCCTAGCGCATTAGCGGTAGCTATATACGACCGATGCATGTGCCACCAATTTATCTAGAAGTGGCTAATTTTGTCCTTTCAGTTACTATATTGTCCCAATAGATGTGCACGCCACGTATAATATTTGAAATAAATGTAAGTATTACTTATGGGCTGGATTCATACAATATCCATGTGTGTCTATCCTTTTGGTTACTGTTAATCTAACACAGTCATTAATGTTCAATCCAAATAGCATGGAATTAATTATAGCAGTACGTGCCATCGGGAGTGATATAGCCCGTGGCCGATATGTCCTCATTCCGCATGTGTATCTGATGGTACCCCAAGTAGGCGTCACGGAGACACTTCAACTTCGATCCAGCAATTGAATCGATAATTTGATCTATCCGCGGTAAGGGGAGGAATCTTCTGGGCATTCCTTATTTAAGCTTGTGAAGTCAATGCACATCTAGAGAGACTTCCTCCTTCTTTCTTAGCAATAACCGAATTTGCAATCTATGTGGATCAAAGTTGATGTGTCTCCTTGACGGTAGGTCGGATCTGTCTCGCTGTCCCTGTAGCGGGTCCTGATGAGGCTATGTTGACATGTGTTCGCTAGGCAGAATAACAACAATGCTTGGGAAGGAAGCCGTGTTGGTTTTAGTGTGTTACTCGCGACAATGTCTAGGTGGTTGAGATGGTGTTGTATAGAATAAAAAATGATTGGTTACGTCTATTTCTTCATGTTTTTCTATGGATAAACTTTTAATAATGCAGTAATCCATGGAACATGTCAGGGCTTTGTCCCTTCATTTTTCTCTCGATAGTTTGACAATAGAGTGGTTTCCATAATCTATCTCGTGAGGAGTGTGCGAGCGGCACGACTATGAGTCTGACAACTCGGAGTCCTCCTCTTTGTAGTTAACTCTTGGCAATTTCACAACTGCAAAACTTTTAAAAACATACATGTTAATTTTTAAATATTTTTATGTACTATACGATCATCAGTTTCCTTTTGGCGAAACTGCAACCCTGTTGTAGTGTACCTCGCACTCCTGTAAGCTAATACACGCACATGTGCGTGTATGTACAAAAATCAGATCGCATCGATCAACATTGTGTTTCTTTTTTCCTCACCAATCAACTTGGAGCTAGCTTCCCATAACGATCAGCGTTAGAGTTTTTTTTTCTAGACATACGTGTGCACTTTTTTTTGCTATACAAACAGCTCATAGCCGAACGATCAGCATTGGAGTTTTTTTTTTGGGACCGTGCAGCTTGTCGGAGTTGCACGTACGGTTATACGACCTCGTCGTAACCAATCGGGATTGCACCGGTCGTAACCAATCGTGATTACACAAAATTAAATAACTCTTTATGCCGTATCTATAAAACGTGTCAAACGGACCTCTATACTGTTACGTAATTATTAACCGGTAATTAAATCCTAGTCGCTCATTTTAGATCTAACTATAAAAAATAATTAGAATGATGTTGATTAACGTGATGCCTCGAATAACTCCCTCATTTTGCTTTTAGTATATAATAGATTGTTCGAATCAAATAGGACATGGAAAACAATCATCAAATAGTTATTATTACAACAATGGTTCGAAACAAAGGTACATCATTGGCGTCGACGACGTCCATCCATGCATTGGCGACCCATCTTCGACCCCTTCCTCTGATCCAGCAGCTTCGCGCGGTCCTCATGCTCTTGGACGGCGAGGATGACGACCATCATCTCCGTGTCGTCGTCTTGGAGCAGCTCATCGATGTCCGAATCGGACGAAGACGACCAATCGGAAGAATCGGACATCGAATCGGACATCTGCAAACCGCAAACATATAATTAAACAAAGAAAAAATGAATCGGGCTGAGGAGGCGGCGCCGGGATGCATACCTCGACTCGGGGGGCGGCGACGGCGGGGCGGGGGCGAATCTGCTGCGGGCGGCGGCGGGGCGACGGCGGACGGGGCCGAATGGAGCTGGGCCGGCGGGGGGCGACGGGGAACGGGGGGAATCGGGGAGGTGGCCGGCGGGGGGCGACGGGGAACGGGGGGGAATCGGGGGGCGGGGACGGCGGGGCGACGAGGACGGCGGCGAATCGAGGAGGCGGCGACGGGGCGACGGGGAAGGAGAGGATGGGGAAGGTTCAGCGCGCGAGGAAAACGACCGAGTAGGGGTTGACCTCTTTTTCCCCTCCCAACCCTCAGTAGTACAGGTCGAAGTGCAAAACAAGGGTCGACCCTGCAATTTTTTTTTGCAGGTTTAGAGGTTTAGGGGCTCTGGTCTGCGCTAGTTTCGGTCCCAATCCATAAAAAAACGGTTATTATAAGGGTTTGGCCCTTTTAAGGGCTCTGCTAGTGATGCTCTAAGAGCATGTCTAGTAGTACCCCTAAACCCCCAAACCCCTAAAAATAACTGCTTTTTTACAGTTTGCGAGGAAAAAAACCCGTAGACTAGAACCCCTAAACCCCTAAAAAAAATTAGAGGTTGGACCCCGGGTCGCCCTCCCAACCTCTAAAAGTGAGGGTTGGAGAGGGTCAACCCGCCGAGCCCGTATTCCCCTTCCTCCACGCGCGGGAGGGAAATTTCATCCCATCCCGACCTCCCGCCGCCCCGCCCGTGTCCTCCCTCGCCCCGCCCGCCTCCTCCGCCGCCCCGCCCGTCGCTCCGCCCGCCTCCTCCGCCGCGGCGAGCAAGGCGCAGGTCGCGTCCGTGGTCGCCGCGACCCACGTCGGCATCAAGCGGCGGCGGCACGTTGTCCCGACGCAGGCCTCCCTCGCCCCGCCCGCCTCCTCCGCCGCCACCCCGGCCCCCGCCGCCTCCTCCCTCCCCCCGGCCCCGGCCGCGTCCCTCACCCCGGCCCCGGCCAAGAGCCGGCGGAAGGTGCCTGGGCAGGGGCCGGCGGGTGCCAAGCTCGCCGCCGCCGCGAGGAAGGCCGCTCCCAAGGCGAGGAAGAAGCCCGCGGCTGCCATCCCCGACCCTCCGCCCGTCGCACACGAGGTGCTCGACGGTATGCCCGCACCGTCGACGTCGTTCATGGACCTTCTCCAAGACGCGGAGGTGGACCTCGGGGCTCCTCCTCTAGAACCCTTTAGGGTTGGTGATGACTTCGAGGAAGATGAGGAGGAGGAAGGGGATGATGAGGAGGAGGTGACCGAGATAGAAGAGGAGGCGTTCGCCGCCACTGGCCGCGTGCGCTCGACCAACTATACCGAGGCGGAAGATATTCTTCTGGTTCGTGCTTGGGCAGCTGTGGGGATGGATGCAGGCACCGGTACCGATCAAACCGGTAAACGCTATTGGCAACGCATCGAGGAAAACTATTGCAAGATCAAGCCGAAGAATAGTGGCCTCATCTCTCGCTCATACCGGTCGCTTCAAGGCCGGTGGGAGTTGATGAAGCCCGCATGTGCTCGTTGGAGTGCGGCCATGGACCAAGTGAGGGATGCACCGCCTAGTGGAACCGTGGAGAGTGACTATGTGAGTACATATGTGTATTTTCTATGCTATTGTTAGGTTCTTATGTGTGTTTACTATGCTATTGGTGGGTTTATAGGAGACAATTGCTGGCTTGAGGTACAAGGAGATGGCCGCTTCCAAGGGCAAACCATTCCCATTTAAGCAGGCTTGGGCAATTCTTCAAACATATGACAAGTGGAAGTTGAGGGATCAAGAAACCGCACCCAAGAAGTCGGCAATGCTTAAGATGGATGATAGTGACGAGGAGGAGAGGAACTTGTGCAAGCCCGAGGGAACCAATAAGGCCAAGCTAAGGGTGAAGATGGAAGGAGAGGCATCAAGCCTAAGGGAGAAGATGGAGCATATGATGAAGTCAAGAGAGGCATTGACAACAAAGACATTGGAGACAAAGCTTCTTATCACCGAGAAGAAGAAAGAGGTCAAGCTTGCACAAGTTGAAGCAAATCGTGAAGAAGCAAAGCGCAAGGCCGACTTGGAGGAGAGGATGATCAAGGTCAAAGAAGCAAAGGTATGGAAAAAACTCATGGTGGAAGAGAAGGAGCACATGATGATGTCCAAGAAGGACATGGATGAAGACCAATTGCAATGGTGGAAGGACTACAAGGAGGACATCGCGGAGAGGAAGAGGATGTTCCGTGGTGCGTCCTCTACTTTTCGAGTTGACACTCCGATGAGTGGTGGTGGCGATGGCGGTGTGGACAACTCCGAAGAAAGGGGTGTTTGATGGACGTGGAAGTGGTCTAGAAGATGGCGCCGAGGTGCAATTTTTTGGTGATGGTGCCGATGAGAGGGGGAAGATGATGATTTTGTGATGTAAACTATTAAACCATGCATCAATGATTCTCATTTCCTAGTATGTTTGAAGGTTGATTGTGTTTTTGTAGTGATACTTGTGATATGTCAAATGACAGTTTTAGAGGTTGGGTTGAGGCAAAGATTAGAACCCTCAAACCCAACCCTTATTTTTCAACCCTTAAAAGTGCCAAAAAATGACAATTCTCAACCCTTAAATTGCTATGAGGGTTTGAGGATTTGAGCGTTTGAGGGCACTACTAGTGATGCTCTAAGAAAAGAGGCCAGAGGCCCTGCTTTATTGAAAGCAGCCACACATACTTCAATCATCACACCGGTTTCAAGTCTTCAAGGGGACACAGCTGACAGCAGTTTGCACATTGTTTATTTATGTTAGCTGTAATATTATTAGCGAAGTTCTAATAATCGTCTTGGCAACATACATGTAGTATCACAAACCTGTTCATTGTACTGCGTCCTGTCCCATGCTCCTCACATGGCTCATGGATTTAGATTGACCGACTTTGTTGAAGGAAAGTCAGGTGACTTTGTGTCATGACACATGCGGCCCACCAAGTGCGGGATCCACATGTCAACGGCTCAAAGTAAGCCAAAGTCGGTCACGCCAAAGTCAGCTAATCTCAATCCGCCCACATGGTGGTAGATTTTTTTGGGTTGCCAAACCACATTGTGGTAGATTGTCCTGATCTCTTTGAATAGCTTGGACAGAGCGCTAATAAAGGATGATGCCGTGTACTCAGTCCATCCACGGATAAGTGTGCTTTTAGGTTTTGTCTTAAATCAAAGTCTAAATCTTTTGACCAACTTTATACAAAAGAGTAGTACCATACGGAGGCGGCGATTTGGGTAGTGGGTGCATATGCACTCACTACCCAAAAAACATTTTTCCAAATGTCAAAAAATTCAAAATAATTTTTTTGCATGTAGTCCAACACGTTTTAAGTCAGCACAAAAATTGGCATGGTGAATTTTTTTTTGCAACCTGTGTAAAAAAGACAAATTCGGACATACCGAAATGTACATATACGTGTCGGAATTTTGTCTTTTTTTGTACAGGTTGCTAAAAAGGTTTTTTACTATGCGAATTTTTGTGCTAACACATCACGCTGTAACGTACATCCAGATTTTTTTCTGAAATTGTTTGACATTCTGAAAAAAAACCAAAAATACATTAGCTAATGGGTGTATCTAGACCCACCACCCGGTTTGAATATCCCCAGTACCATATACACTATACTAGGGATCTAAGCGCGGCAAATGCCGCGCGTGTGTTTTTAATTTGAATTTGGAAATGGTGATGTTGTAAAGTTGTTTAAGTTTGGAAATCATTGAAATTAAAAAATGTTTTTGTTTTAAAAGTGGTTGGATTTTGGAGATTGCTTAAATTTGGAAATTATTGCAATTTAATTTCATATGCTTTTTTTATGTGAAAATATTTCTAAACAGTTAATTTTTTTGTGAGTTGGTTCACACATTTTAGAGTTACGTTAAATGTTTAGTAAGCTGGAATGGGTTTATATGTTTGTATTTTGTTGACATATTTGTTTGAATTCCATAATTGGAGGATGTGTGTCATCTGTTAAAGTTAATTTGTAGTTAGAGAAAATTCATTTGGAATTTGTACAAATATTTTTCAAATTAGAGTGGTGAAAATGCCATAAGTTTTTATTTAAACTTGATAATCCGGGAGAATGGATTATCTGAGATAATATGTGAGATATGTATATTATTTGTTTGAATTTCATAATTGGAGGATGTATAGTATATGGTCGTTTGTTAAAGTTAATTCGTAGTTAGAGAAAATTCATTTGGAATGTGTATAGATATTTTTCAGATTAGAGTGGTAAAATGGCATAAGTTTTTATTTGAACTTCATAATTCGGGAGAATGGATTATGTGAGATAATATGTGAGATATATATTTTAGAGGATTTCATTTTTTTTTCCTTTTTTTAGCAAATTTATTTTTTCAAATGTGTTGCATGTATTTGTTTGCGAGAATTATGATATATATTTATTGTATAAGAAACAATTTGTCATGTCGATTATTTTTAGATATTTGGAAATTTGGGATGTTTGGTCATATTTGGAGTATAACATAAAATTTGTTTTGACTTCATAATTAGGGTGAATGTAATTTGTGAGATATATTTTAGGGTGTTTCTAATTTTTGGAAAAAAATTAAATGATCGAATTTGTTGTTTTTTTAGAACATTTATTTTAATTGTGTTATCTTTTTTGTAGGAAAATTATAATTTCCTAACAATTTTGAACGCTAAAATGTCTTGCTTTTTTTAACATTTATTTAAAATATGTTAGCTTTTCTGTAGGAACATAATGTGAAATTAAATAAAGGTACAGTAAGTATTATTACAATTGTTTTGCAAATTTAAATGTCTTGCATTTATTTTTGTTTCGTAATCATCACTCCAATGTTGTTTTTACTGCATAACAAAAGGGAAGATAAAAAGAAAAGAATAGAAAAGAAATACAAAGTTTTTTCTAACAATTTTGAATGCTCAAATTTGTTGTTTTTTACATTTATTTCAAATATGTTAGCTTTTTATAGAATTTTTTTAATTTTCTAGCAATTTTGAATGATCAAATGTTTTGGTTTTTTTTTCACATTTATTTAAAATGTGTTAGCTTTTCTATAGGAAAATACTGTAAAATTAAATATAGCTGCAATAAATATTATTACAATTGTTTTGCAAATTAAAATGGCTTACATTTTTTTGATCATCATAAAATGTTTAAATATGAAGTTATTTAGGTTTGTATTCCTTTTTCGTTTACGGAATATTCAGGTTTGAAGGATATTAATTTTTTTTTGACATTCAAAGTGTAAAAATTTATCGTGTGGAATAAATAATTGGCATATATTTTTGTGACCATTTTGATAGAAACCTTTTTTTCCGTTTGTGTAAATTTAAATTATTGGATTTGTGGAAAAATTTGGATTCCATATAAAATTTTATTGTATGGTATAAACAGCCGGCATATATTTTTGTAACCATTTCGCTATATATATATTTTTTTTTCCCATTTTGTGTAAATTTAAAGTCGTTGAATTTGTGAAATTTTTTCAAATTCATATAGGTACATAGGGACCACTTGGCGGCATTTAGTTTTAAATTTATACTGATAAGTTGTTTAAATTTTGTTGAATTTACAGCATTTAGTAGTAAAATTTTTTTTTGGGGAAAAGAAAAAAATCTGACGCCTGGTCGCGGGGAGCCCGTAGGTGGCGGCGCCGCCGCGCCTAGGTCGCCGGAACGGCGGCGGCGGCGCACGCACGCGGCGGAGGGAGCCGTGCGCGGCGGTGGCGACTCCGGCCAACGTGCGGCGTCCTGCCGGCTGATCTGCGGCGAGGAGGGACTGGAGAGGACGGAGAAGCTTCCCGTGCTGGTCGATCTGAGCGGGGAGCGATGGAGCGGCGGGGAAGCGCGGCGGTGCCGCCAGCGACGCCACGGTCGCGAGAGAAGAAAGAGGGAAGGGGGAGCTGCACTGGCAATTTTGCAAGGAAGTCCCCGGTTTTTTCACAAATTACAATTAGGTCCTTTACGGGCGGTTTCTTGCAAAAGGGTCGCTGGAGCTTGACGCGGCGCGGCGCTATTGGTAGAAATTCGACTGCTACAGTGTTACTGTAGCAGCACGAATGTTGATGCGATCTGCGCCGTCCGTTCAGTCGATCCAACGGCTGCTGTTTTCCGGCCGACGTGGCCGCGTGTGAGGAAGTAATTCTATCCTACTTTTATATATTAAGGCATATGTCGACATGCACATCATAGATGGGTGTGCACCGAAAATGAAGATTTCACCAAAAATAAGCTCCAAGTCTAACTCAATTCATAAAATGCGACGTGTGTGCCGAGGCGGGTGGCAGAGCAGGCCCGCGTTAACTCCTTCTATTTTTACTCATTTAGTGAGACTAGAACGACTCACCTTGTAAGCTGCTCCAACTCTTTCCCAACTAGCAGTATGTGACTAAACATTAATCTCATCCTAACTTACTAAATGTACACAACATGAACCAACCTGAATGGGCATTTGAGATTTAAGAATTTCTTAGGCCAACTAATGGGGAAGCCCAATTAAATCCAACAAGATCACCTCCCTAAAATATATCCATAATTTTTGTTAGTGCAAACATCGGTTAAAGGTTATGCCAATTGCTAAACCGCAGGCACCCGGACTTTAGTTTCAGTCACCTTCATAGTGGTGTTTCTATCCCTTTGTCTTAAGTGCGTCACCCCTGTAAAATTTAGTCAATTCTTAAAAAATTTAATCAGTTTTGTGAAGTCTTACTCATTTTTGTTTTTTCAGTTAGTTTTGTATTTGTGCAGTTCTAGTTTTTTGCAGCTCCACAATATGAAAGAGCAACAATTGAAATTATAAATTTTCACTCCGATAAAATATGGGCATATGGCAGGCCTATATAAAGGTTGTTAATTATATAGTGCAAATACATCTTCTTGTGTTAATGGGTGAGAGAGGATCGAGACAACTCCACATAGATGGTTATAAGTAATCCAGAAAAAATGATCGATATTCCCGATTCAACAAACCTATAGTCTTGGTCGTCCAAAAGCATAACTTAACAAATCATTGAACAACTAATGTTTCAGGCATTAACACCATATAAAGAAGGCCAAATATTTGAATTAGCGACCCTTCTAGGGGAATGATGATCATAACTTAAAAAATCATTGAGCAGCTAATGACCCTTCAAGGCATGATGAGACACGATTTAACTAGTGTAGACATTATTTAACGAGAACAGATAATTAGTTAAAATACTCGTGTCATGATTTCCCATGAAATTAATTAGGATGGTCCGTCAGGTTAGCCTTGTCGGTTTCCGTGTGTGAATGAATCTGCAACTAGAGAGAGTCACATCACGATTGGCCAAGATAAATGGCCAGGATGTGTGACTTGTTGCTTAGTCAGGTCACAGTTAGTATCATGCATTCGTTGTTGGTAAAAATCTGATGTTACACACTAATGAATGAAGAAAGAGATGCTAGTGATATCTACCTATATTACGCCATCATAGCACGTAAAAGTAGATATTTTAATAGTAAATAAAGCTTGTAAACATGTATTGGGATTTGTCGAAGGATAATTTTCTATATCCCATGGCAATCACACTTCCGAGTATTAGAAAATAGTTTATTTGTTTGGTAGGTGGCACGGGTCAACATGATTGGATCGTAGACATTGTAAATTAATATTACGCATACTTTGTGCACGGAGTTGCTACAAGATCAGTACAAAGTTTGATCTCGACGAGCTTATAGACGTGCTCGGCCACGAGAGTTCGTTTATATAGGGTGTTACTGGCTGGTGGTCGAGGTGGGGTCGGCCGGTGGTTTGGCGGGCGGTGCTGATAGGTGGTGGCGGTGCTGCAGCAGCAAGGTCTTCCCGCTTCTTGTTCGGCGTTGTGGGTGCTCCGATCCAGCCTCCTCCGGCAGCCGCGTGGTGGCGCGCACGGTGCGCGTCGGGACGCGATGTAGGGCTGCTGCCCGGAACCACGGTGGTTCTTGGCCTCGGGCAGGGCTCCTCTGCTCCTCGGCGGCATGGTGCTCGGCGGGGAACGGTGGGTTGTGCTGCGTCCGGCGGCCCTGGTGGATCTGGTTCCTAATGCTGATGCTTGACCGTGTATGGTCTCCGCGAGGTGCGGTGGACTACGGCGGTTGCTGGTGGTGGTCGTCTGCCGTCTTGCTGTAGGGATGTGCTCAAACTTCGGGTGAGAATCCTGCATCGACTTTGTCGTTGCCGGCGGCAACGGTGTCATTTACACAGTGTTTCCTCGCAGGAGGTGCCGTTGTGGAGCTACAGCACCTACAGTACTTTGTTTTGCGGTATCCGGGTGAAAACCTAAGATCCGGCTTGCCGGATCGGATGACGGTGTTGTGTCCTCGACAACACTTCCTCCTTGGAGGCGTCATCTTGGAGACCCGGACGATGGCTTTTGTTGCTGCGCGGGATTGCCGGTGTTGCGTTTGGTGGTGGTGGTGCGGCCAGCTTGGGGCCGACGGCGGTGTGTTTCTCTCCTCGGCTGGCCTTCGCGTGGTCTCGGCTACGTTGATGTGCTTGCCCGAGAGCCTCCCTCGGTTGTTGTTGCGGTGTGGGTGCTTCGTGCTCTTGGTGGCGTCTCGTCTCACCTTTGCTATTTGACGACACAATGTATGTCTCCCCCACCGGCTTTTCGTCTCGATCTTTGTGGCGGAGCTCCCTATCTAGGTTAGTGCCAGGTGCTAGGCTTGACACTCCGATGATGGTGGTGGTGCTCCTGAGTTGTGCCTGGGGTTCGAATCGCATGCCGGTGCGGTGCGTGAGGCAATGATTGCAGAGTCTTGGCATTGTGATCCCTCGACTACACCCCTTCACCTCTTGTGTCTCTTGGTGGCTCTTGCTGTTCCCTCTTCTAGTTGTATTTTTTCATGTATTTTCATTGTTTTCTCTTCCCCTGTATCCCCCTGTACAATTGCTATTCTGTTGTAAGAACATAGCCCACCAGGCTCTTTCGATGAATGAAACAAGCGGTGGGGATTTATTCCCCCCGTCAATCTCGAAAAAAATGACATGCGGGACCAGGTAAGAAAAATATGTCCACATCCATGTTCGGCACCCCCGAGGGGCTCTAAGGGCACCTCCAACGGGCTGGAGCAAATGGACACCGAAATTGGTCCGGTTTGGTCCGTTTGGGGGCGGACTGCGGACTCATTTTGGGCATTTGTCCGTTTGGGGTGGAGGTGCCCCCAACGGCCTGGTGCATGTTTGCACACTGGTCCGGATTTTGGCTATGTTTTTCATCAAATAGTCCACAAATTTATGAAATAGTAGTTCGCAATAACAAATAACAATGGTTTATTACAATAAAAAGTTCATGGACTGAAATAAATAGTTTATCCAAAAAGTTCATGCGCAGATACTCATCAACAAGATCGCCAGCCACTCCATATGCAAGCATCCGGATAACTGCAGTGCACTTTTGGTAAGAGGAGAAGCCGTACGCACCTGTTGCATCTGGCCTCGCCTCGAAGTAGGTATCGTATGCCCTCACCCCTTCTAGCAGACGCAAGAACAATGGCCGGCTCATACGAAAATGGCGACGAAAGACAGAGGCCGGATATGTTGTCTTCACCGGGTTGAAGTAGTCCTTATAAAGTTGGAGGTGGCCTTTGTCCTGCTCGCGATCCAACGCGGGTGCTCGCCCAACGACAGAGCCGACATGCCGAGGCTGTGCATCCTCGTTGAACTGGTGGATGAGAGTGGCCGCGGCCATCATGATATCGCTGTCATCATCCGAAGATTCATCCGATGTATCGATGAAGTTCTGGTAGAAGAACTCATCATCGCTATCCATCTACATGAACGAAACAATAAGAACATGCTACGCCATTTTTACTCCTCCAAATGCAAAGAAGGGACAACTATTGTTCATTACCTTGGTCGGTCAATTCGTCGAGCACCTTCGAGACGGTGGACTTCACGGCCGAGTCGGAGATAAAGAAGAAGGCGAGGCGAAGGAGGCGAGGGCGGCCGGGCTGCAGGAGGGATCGAGGGCGGCCGGGCTGCATGAGGGATCGAGGGCGGCCGGGGCGGGCGAAGAAGTGGAGGGTGGCCGGGGCGGGAGAAGGAGGCGGCTGATCCAGGGCGGCGGCGGCCGTCGCGGGAGGCAAAGGGGACGCGGAGGTGGGAGGGAATGTGTGGCTAGCCATTGGGCCTGACGCGGACAAGGAGGACAAACGAACGGACCGAGAGGCTGTCCGTCCCACCCCAAACCTGGACCAAAGCTGGGCCGCATTTGGGGCGAAATCTCATGTCCGCCCGGACACATGTCCGTTTGCGCCAGCCCGTTGGAGTACCTCATTTGTCCGTCCGGACAAAAAAGGACTGGGCTGGTCCGTTTGCGCCAGCCCGTTGGAGGTGCCCTAAGGATGACTCCAACGGGATGACGCATCGAGTCCGCGCGTGTCCGTCCCTGTCCGTTAGAGCCAAAAACACGGCCCAACGGGGCAATGTTGTTGCCAAGCGGCCCTAGCTAGCTCTCTCACTCACGGATGGAGGTAGAAGAAGACACAAGGTTTTCCGGCCGGCGACGAACGCCGCCACGGGCGCACCAACGCCCTACTCTTGTTTTTTATTCACTTGGCACAACTCTAACATGGTGATTACAGTGCCTTATATAGGCTCACACACGCACACGACCAGGAGCCACTAACTCCACACACGCATACATGACCGGCCGCTGCTCTCGGCCACTAACTGTCGAGGGAATACTTTCTGGATTAACCCGCGGCCCAGTGTGACTTAATTGACTCGCACGGACGAAGGCCCACTTGGGAACAAGCCCAATATTGAACCGCCATAAGGGGAAAGATCTAGAAGACATATCCGGAGGACGTGAAGACCAAGTAGTCTCCGAGTAGGCCTCTGTGGATGTATTCCTTATGGGGAAGTTTCCTTTTGTAACCTAGCGAGCCTCTGTGTATATAAAGAGGACTCGCAGGACTTAGAGCGGGTCAAGCTATCAAGCCCCAAACCCTAGCTCATACGGCGAGTACCAGATCGGATCGCCTCCATTGTAACACCTCGATTATCATATCAATACCAATCTAGGGTAGGCAGGAAGTAGGTCTTTTACCTCACATTGAGGGGGCCGAACCTGGGTAAATCTGTGTTGATCTTTGTTCCTGCGATCCCAAGCTCGGAGATGCTTGACTCGCATAATCCCACACCTACGAAGTCATCTATGACACCTGACGTGACAAACCCACGACAGTTGGCGCCCACCGTGGGGCCTGCGGTCAAAAGCGTCACGTTCCGCGCAGGATCGAAATCAGGCTTCAAGGACATCGCCATCGGCCAAGTTGAAGACATCAATGGGGTCCCCTTCATCGACGACTCAGAGTGGGGACCCGAGGCAGATCGCATCGAGTTCGGATACATCGTTCCCATCGGATCAGTAAAAGTTTTCGTCGGATCCGTCAGTCGCAGATCTATGGACGCGACTCAAGGAAGCGAATCGGTGAAGGAGCTGCGGCCGGTCAGGGTCCGCGTGTTGGAGGAGCTACAACAAGCTACGGCAAGATTGCCCATCCCCGTCCCATCAAGACCTGTTTGGGGATCTCTACCAAATCAGGAAGGAGACCTCAAGATTGAAGAGATTGAAGCTATCAGGACGGAGCTCTGTGAAGAGGCACAAAGACTCGCGGCTGAGCGCGAAAAACTCCAAGAAGAAGGCCGACGACTCCGCCGCTGCCAGCCGAAGCACCAGGCGGTGCGAACCAAGCGACATCTGAGCGCAAGAAACTCCAGAAGAAGAGTGGCGACTCCGTCGTTGGCAGCAAAAACATCAGATCAAGATGGAGAGGAGAGAGGAAATCACAGTTCCACGGCGACCCAGAGAGCAACGTGCACGCCGCGATAGGGATATTGTCAAAGATAGCACCGGTTGGAGACACGCGAGCTGATAAGGAAGCTCGCTATGCGATCGACCTACTGCAAACTGCTGCTTTACAACAAGCAAATATGTATGGAGTCACGCCCAATGAGCCGCAAAACGAGGTATCATGGGGAGGAGAAAAGTACAGCGTCGAAGAAGTGGTCAACCAGTTAGCAGGTTTGCAGGTATCATTGGAAAAAGAAAAGAAGATAGAAGGCGAGTCGCGACGTCCGGAGCGACTCAGCCATCCCAGATTGAAACTGATTCAGATGAAGATTCAGCGCCAGTAAACTCCTATTCATTATTGAAAGGACCAGCATGTTTTGGAGAGGAAATACGGCTCACTCGTTTCCCCCCGAACTTCGACGAGTCGCAGCGAGTCACCACCTATCGCAGTGACCAAGACCCTGCCTTATGGATAGAGGATTACGAGGCAAGCATAACAGGGGCTGACGTGACTCAAGAAGTACGTGCGAAATACTTCCACTTGGCAATACAGGGAGAAGCTAGGGATTGGCTGTTAAGGCTGCCATCAAAATCAATAAGCACATGGGAAGACTTGAAGGACAAGTTCATCGCAGATTCCAAACAGAAGATATGAAAAACCTTAGACAATGCATTCAAAAAGAGGACGAATCAAGCGGCGACTGGATCAAGAGAATCGCGGAGATCCTTGGCTCCGCCAAAAACTTAACAGTACAAGCTGCAATACAAGCTATGAGAAAGAACTGTAGATTTGAGCCTGGTGCACAAATTAAGTCGCGCTGAGCACAAGATTGATAGTTTCGACCAGCTTTTGGCAGTAGCTGACAAGTACGCAAAGACAGATAAAGGGGCAGGCGGCTTATCACAGAACCCAACAGGGAAATTACAAGCCGCGGAGATTGAACGTCGCACACCAGATGCAGGAGCAAGAGAGTGATAAGGCCTTACCCTAATAACTGCAAGGGGATCTTCGACGTGCCTTGCGACTTACATCGCAGAGAGATGGCAGGCCAGCGGGTCACACAAAGGCGCAATGTCATTATTACCGGAGGTGGAAAGAAGGCGACACGCCAGACACGGCTCGCAGCGGATCGATGCAGCACAAGAAAATCTAGATCTCGTCAAGGGCCTGACGTTTTACCTAGAAGAAACATAGGACAGTTTCATACAGTGGAAGTACAAACAACGGACGGAAGCCGGAAGAGCGGTCAGATTTCAACGCCGAAAGGTATCGTCGCTGGACAGAGCAATCGGTTATTTGGAGTCGCGGCGATCACCCCCAGAAGTAAGAGATCCAGGACAGCCAGCTCTGGTGGTCACGCCAGAAGTCGCGGGATACAAGTTAAGTAAGGTTAATGGACGGAGGAGGAAGAGTAAACATCCTATATCAAGACACGCTCCGAAGAATGAATATACCCGAGACAAGGCTGCGACCATCCAGGAAAGAAATTCAAGGCATAATCCCAGGAGCTGTTACGCGACCAATCGGAAAGATAACACTTGAAGTTAGCTTTGGAACAGAGCGGAACTTCCGCACAGAGCTCCTAGACTTTGAGGTTGTAGCAGTCAAAAGCTCATATCATGCGATCTTTGGAAGAGAAGCCTATGTCAAATTTACCGCTCGCCCCTGCTACGTCTACCTACAGTTAAAGATACCAGGACCAAACGGTGTTATTACAATATATGGAGACAGACAGAGAGCGTTAGAATGCGAGAACGCAGGCTCAGTACTCGCAGAAGAAGCTTGTATCGCCAACTCTTCACATGGGTATCAGTCGCAGATCGGTGATCGCAGCTCAAAACGAGTCGCGTTGGAGGTACCGCGGAAGCGGCCAACAGGATGCAGCCACCGGATGGTAAATACCCACCGAGAAGTCGCGCATCAGCAAGATAATGCCCCAGAGGTCGCCTTGATACAAAAAGAAGACAAGAAATGGCGCATGTGCATAGACCAGCCTCGATCAACAACCCAGCCAAAGGGGCTCAGTTATCGTGAGACCTTACAAAGCAAACTCAACTCAACATAAGTCGCAGCTCAGTGCGGCTGATCGCCCAACAGTTGCTTTCTGCTTCAACATGAGACATACATCGGAGCTATCATGCTCGACCCGAGTCGCTTTTAGCGACTCAAAATTGAACCAATCAGGTGTTCAACCCACTCCGTTAGGAGTATTAATTCGCAACTAAGTGCGATGAGTATCAAGTATGCATGGCCTGCGGGGAATAGAAAACCCGCATTAAAGGGCCTGCATCATCATGTAACACCCTGTAAAACATCGAGTGATTATGAAATAAAGCCGGCACCCTTGACATTCAAGGGTTTGTCGTTTCGCCTCAACTATCATTGAGTCGCTGAGTCTTTTGAATTTCATATATCACTGACCCTTGAGGGCTCCTTACGAGCATCGCGAGTACCAATCGCACCTCAAATTTTGCCAAACTAGTGGCAATCCTTAAGCTAGAAGCGTCTTGCATTATGCGACCAAAGTACTGGGGTGTGGCGTCAATCGAGCTTGATTGCCTATCATGGCCGCTCTCGACCCTGAACACACATGTTCCTAGGAAATACTGAGCCGCGCGAGCGTCTACTTAATGGAATTATCAAGAAAAGAACCTGCTTATAGGTCACAAAAATACTGTTTATAATACATGAATATCTTACAGACTAACGGGCATGTCCCACATTATTTATTTTTCCTCTTCCGAGCAACAGGAGTGGGAATTGGCGCGGCTTGTCTCGCAGTTGCAGTCGCAGGTGTCCTAATAATCAGGGCGCCGCCAGACGAGCAGAAGGGCCACCAGATACTGTTGCTGGAGTGGCAGCCCGAGATGACTCAGCTCCTGAGGACTTTTCCTTGACACCTTGCTCCCATCAAGATTGAATTTATCAAGATAAGTGCCCAAGTCTAAGTTATCAACAAATTTTGTGGCATACCCGCGCATCCCTTTCCAGATATCGAAGTACTCGCTTATTGGCAGTTCAGTATCATCTGCGCTCATCGCCAGGCCGTGGCGAGCAACCTTGCCAACATCTATCTCTGGATAATATGCTCGAAGCAATGTCAAGACATGCGCGGCTCCGGCGCGAGCAGAGGATCGTTTCCAATCAGAGACATAATGTGGAGCCTTGAGCAGTTTATTTATCCAATACTCGCAAGATGTTGGGCCATCAGTCGCAGGAGTGATTACCGTCATAACTTCCTTGGTAACCTTTAAGAAGCGCTGGCTGAGGTCAGACAGATATACCAGTTGATCCTTCAAATTGGAGGGACACTGGGGCCTCAGGTCCTATGTCAAAGAAAGAAAAGGCAAGAAACAAGTCAGAGACTAACGATTGGTTACCCAAAATATGTATGATTAAAGGAATACAAGACCAACCAGCAAGCTGCAGGACGGCTGATTTGACCATGGAGCCAAAACCCTCAAAGGCTTTGAGCAGCGAGTTATATTTTTCATCTCGCGCGGCGAGTTCCTTTGCGTGGTCCCCTTCAGGCGATCAATCAATTCAGTTTTAAGAGCCAGTCCTTCTCGCAAAGATCTAATGACCTCGTCTTTCTCCATGAGTCGCTGCTGCATATCAGCTTCAAGTTCTTTAAATTGCTCTTCGCAGGAGTCGAGTTGACCTTTGAGAGATTTTATTTCCTGATCTTGGTCCCTAATGACCTCATTATGCTGCTCCAGGCGAGACTGCATCATTTCAGGATGGTCTATGGAAATGCCTTTACCCTTTATTGAGCCAGAAGCATCAAGCAAGGACAGTTCACGCTGAAAACAAACAGAGCAAAACGCATAGGTAAATTATCCAGGAATTTGGGGGCTCGAGATTTGAAGCAGGAAAAGAATCAACACCCCGTGCGATGACACAAGGTTTTGATCCTTGGGGGCTACGGTATATGTACCTGGCGACTTGAAGAAAATTGCTCAACTAAGCGCGCAGCAGAGCAGCATGCTTGTCTCCAGCAGAAATTATGGCATCTGCGATTGACTTAGAACTATTTCCTGGAGCTGGAATTCTATTTTCAGTAGATATCCTACCAGCAGCAGGAGTTGTGGATGGAGCTGCGGCTGGAGTCGCGGCAGGAGCCGCGTCTGCAATACCTTCCTCCAGGGAGGGCCTTGGTTGAGTCGCACCATTACTGTTTCCCACGTTTTCATCAGCAGCATCATCCTCGCTCATAGCTTGCTGAGAAGAAGTGGGATGGGAATTAGACTTGGTAGCCTCTTCAGACATAGCCCTGCAAAACATTGATGGGTTAATAAGCTGACCTAGCAGAGCCGCAACATTGAAAAGAAGGCGAACCATACCCAGAGGCGACACGGATACTCTTCATCAGGCAACCAGAGGAAGGAGAAGATAAACCTTGCAAATCTGAACCTACAGAGTATGAAAAGAAGTAGTGATCAGCAATTCCTTGCCAGAAAACGTAAACACAAAAAGAAAAGGAGAAGAGTCGCAAACAATTACCCGAGCTTATTGAAAGCAATCCTTTGCAACAGCCTCGGAAGAAAAGTAGCCTTGTTGGGATCAGCGAGTTTTAAAGATTTGGCAGCTCTTGTTTCTGCTAGTAACGCCAAGGCTTTGCGACGTTTCTCAGGCTGCGGGGTCTTCTGAGCTCTGGCATAAAATACGTTTCGAGGACCTGCGAGGCACCTCAGGAAGTTCCAGGAAAGGTGTATTTGGAGTCGAGGACAAGAGCGTCGGCCATTTGTTGTTCCTCTTCAGAAGCACTACCCTCGTGCATAACTGTATCTTCGCCAAAGGCTGCGGCTTGTTTTGACGACTCAGCCGCGGATCCTTGTTCAAGTCGACGTCCTCTGAGGAAGAACCCAGAAATAGGGATCGATCTGAAAAGGAGCTCAGGTCAGAAATAATTAATTTTGGAGAAGGAATTTTCGAGGAAACAGTGACAAGTAACATTACCACAAAAGGCTTGTGCTCAGCCCAGAAGGGAGCAAGTCCGACGTTGTCATACGAGTCAATATCCTCGTCCGTCACTCGGCGAATGAAATTTATCCACTCCCCTTTGTCCCAATCTTCAGGGCAAGTGCGATCGACGTCATTTGCATGACAAGTGAAATCCACCATAAGCCGCGAGCGGCGACTCACAGGCTGAACTCGCCACTTAGTCCAGCAAGATATGAGATCTAATCCAGTGAGACCATGGAGTGTCAGCGCTCTCACCTTGTCTAAAGGGATTCGACAAAGGGTAACGAAGAAGGATCAGGTTTGGAAGACAAGCATCGGTAGCCTCGAAGGGAAGAGGAGACCAAAGAGGAGAGGAATTTCACCCTCAGGAGAAGTGTTTTTACAATAGAAGAATGTCCTTTGCCACTCCTTGATTTTCTTGGCAAGAGTTAGTTTTGGGAAGATACTACCCCTACGGCGTTGGAAGGAAATGGCGCCGCATTGGAGAAAAGGACCATCTGTGGTTTCCCTTTGACTATTGCAATTGAAAAGAGCAAGCCAGAAATCTATTGAAGGCGGGATACCCAGATAATCTTCGCAGAGGACGTGGAAGTTGCTCACTTGCAACATCGAATTAGGGCCAATATCATGGAAGCGAGACCTAACCGCTGCATCAAGGAGCGGAAGAAGAGAGAGCCTGGGGGCTTGAACCCGCGCTCAACATGCTCCGCAAAAATCACTATTCTCCTGGTTGAGGATTGGGGATTACCTCCTCACCGCCGCCCGCCATTCGCATTGATCTTTTGGCGGAAGAAGGCCCCGTGCAGATAGGGATTCCAGGAAATCTTCGTCGACCCACGAGCCTTCCCAGTTGCACTTGCGGCGAGACATTTTTCTCAGATCGATGGAGATATCCACCGAAGGATTGTGAGTACGAGAAGCGAGATTGGAGGCGGCGGAAAGGAGTAGCGGATGCGTAATGCAGGACTTGATGCAGAACTGGGGAAAACGATGAGTCAAGATAAATAACCCAGACGGAAGACGTTTAGATCTGAAAATCAACCGTCAAGAAGGATAAGTCGCGTTCTGAGCGCCAAAGAAGATTATAAGTCGCGAAACAAGGAAAAGCGCGGCCTAAGCATTCAAGATCAAGAATACTATGAAGTTCAGGCCACGCTTGGGGGCTAATGTCGGGGGAATACTTTCTGGATTAACCCGCGGCCCAGTGCGACTTAATTACTCGCACGGACGAAGGCCCACTTGGGAACAAGCCCAATATTGAACCGCCATAAGGGGAAAGATCTAGAAGACATATCGGAGGACGTGAAGACCAAGTAGTCTCCGAGTAGGCCTCTGTGGATGTATTCCTTATGGGGAAGTTTCCTTTTGTAACCTAGCGAGCCTCTGTGTATATAAAGAGGACTCGCAGGACTTAGAGCGGGTCAAGCTATCAAGCCCCAAACCCTAGCTCATACGGCGAGTACCAGATCGGATCGCCTCCATTGTAACACCTCGATTATCATATCAATACCAATCTAGGGTAGGCAGGAAGTAGGTCTTTTACCTCACATTGAGGGGGCCGAACCTGGGTAAATCTGTGTTGATCTTTGTTCCTGCGATCCCAAGCTCGGAGATGCTTGACTCGCATAATCCCACACCTACGAAGTCATCTATGACACCTGACGTGACAAACCCACGACACTAACAGCACGAATGCCTTGACCTCTTCCTACGCATGCACTAACAGACGCACACACTGATCACCACGGCCACCGTGTGGCTTATTCCTAACATTCTCCCCCTAAGCCACGACCTCGCCGCCCATCCTGACAGGACTTCGGCCTCTCGTCGACTACCACGGAGAACGCCCTTCTTCATTTCCGGCGACACACGCCGCAGCTTCTCTTCCCGGCACACTGACGCCTGCCGCACTGACGGCTTTCTTGATTCACTCGAGCTCCAACTCGATGCCACAATGGAGTACACAGGGAGGGGTTTTATAGCCGCTCTAGCTCACACTCACGATGCCACGGCCGCGCCCACGACGCGCACTAACGTAATCAACGCACCCACTCCGCCATGATCCGCATGCCCAAGTTCACGCGCCTGACGCGCTCCAACGTGATCAACGCGGTCGGCCTGCTGCTGGACCAAAGTCTTCTCCCTCCTCGATCGTCGCCGCGCTCCACACGCCCTAGCTCATGCCCACGTCGCGCTCCAACGTGATCAACACGGCCGGCCCTGCGTGCCAGGACGCGGTTCTTCCTCGGCGACACACGCCGAGCTTCTTCTCCGCCGGTGACACACGGAACAACCGGAGCGTGCACACACGCTGGTCACCGCTTCCATGGTCGTCGCATGGCGCCGGTACGGCCTCCGTGGCCGCGCAACACCTCCACGCCGCCGCCATGCCGCGCCACCGCGGCTCCTGCGCCACAACGCAGGACCTCCGCGGCCTTCTCGCGCGCCGCTGTGGCCGCTGCGCCACCACGCAGCGCCTCCGCAGCCTCCGTCCGCCGCGCACGCCGCAGACTCACGGTCACCGCGCCACGGCCCGAACCTTGAGGCTCTGATACCAAATGTTGTTGCCAAGTGGCCCTAGCTAGCTCTCTCTCACTCACGGATGGAGGTAGAAGAAGACAAGGTTTTCCGTCCGGCGGCCAACCCCCCCCCCCCCCCCGGGCGCACCAACGCCCTACTCTTGTTTTTTATTCACTTGGCACAACTCTAACATGGTGATTACAGTGCCTTATATAGGCTCACACACGCACACGGCCAGGAGCCACTAACTCCACCACGCATACATGACCGGCCGCTGCTCTCGGCCACAAACAGCACGAACTGCCTTGACCTCTTCCTACGCATGCACTAACAGACGCACACACTGATCACCATGGCCACCGTGTGGCTTATTCCTAACAGGCGACGCAAACGGACCGAGGTCCAAATTTCAGTCCGCCGCGCGTCCGCCCCGACGCATTCCTGGCCCAAATGTGGGCCACGGATGCGTCGGCGTGGACGCGCGGCGGAGTCAAAATGCATCCGCGCGGCCACGCGTGGTGTCCTCCCCGAGCCCACCTGTCAGCGGCACGGCGCCGGTCAGCCTCCCCAGGCCCAGTCCTTTTTAATGCCAGGGGATAGGAACGGCCAGCCCCCACCCACTCCACTGCCCACTCCGCTCCCTCTCCGGCGACCAAACCCTAGCCTCGCCGCAAACCCTAGCCACCTCCCTCGCCGCAATGCCGCTCCGATGGCCAGGGTTCGGCAAGGCCAAGAACGACCACGAGGCGGGGTCGTCCTCTGGCCGTCGCCGCTGCCGCTTGCGCACTCCCTCCCCGTCACCATCTCCTTCCCCACCCTCTTCACCGGCGTCGCTCCCCCTCCCCGCCGTCTTCAACCTCGCGCCGTCGGGGGGCCGAAGTTGCGCAGCGCGACCGCGTCTATGTACGCGTGCAGGACTGCTGGTGGTACTGGAACCACGCAGTCCCGCTGCCGTGGTCAGATGTCAAGTTGCCCGACAACTGGCACCTGAACCCGCAGCGGATTCCGGTGTCGCCGTTCCCGACGAGCCGCCGCGTGGGATTTGGAGATCGAGCGCCGCCGCGCGCGCCTCCCGGCTTCCTCCACGACGACCCCGCCTTCGATGCCAGGTCCCCCAACTGGGTCACCTGGTTCGTCGATGAGCACAGCCTGCGGCGGAAGGCCCTCTACATGCGGCCTCCGACACCGCCAACTGGCCGTTGGTCACCGCCGCCGCACACACTGCGGCGGGACGCACCACCAGTGCCGCGCGGTTTGCGGATTGGCGCACCGCCACAGCCGCCTCCACCAGACGTGAAGATGGCGGTGGACATGGATGACGAGGACGCCGCGCTCGAGGCCGCGAAGGAGGCCTCGCGGAAGTCCATGGCCGAGGACGAGGCCAAGCGCTGGGTCATGGTCCTCGCTGACGTCGCCCGGGAGCAGGAGGAGCTCCTGCAGGCGCAGCAAGCCGCTGTCATGGAGCCACGGTGGTGGCAAGGCATGGACGTGGACCTGCCACCGGCGCCGCCCCTTCCATCCGGCCTGCTCGAGTAGAGCTGGATCTAGAATGGCGGCAGCTGGGAGGTCCAGCGGGTGTGACCCCTCCCGGAGCAGGACCAGGAGCAGCCGTCCACGCCGCCGGTCATCGTCCCACCACGATGCGGGCCACCGGCGCACCTCTGGCAGGAGCCGGACTACATCATCTCTAGATGACGACGACGAGTAGAAGCCCGCGAAGGGCAAATATTTTAGTTTTTATATATTTTTGTTTTTAGAAGTAAAATGTAAAATGGCCGTTTGTGGCCCACCCCTCCTAAATAGGAGAGAAAAATGCCCATATATGGCAAGTTAACTAAAAAAACATGTGTCTGTTTCCGATCCGTCGGGCCGTTGGGCGCACTGCCACCAACGGCGGACAGGGGCGGACTGGGCCTGTCCGTTTGCCGACGCAAACGGATAAAACGCGGACCAAATGTGCGTCTGTTTGCGTCGGCCCGTTTGAGTCATCCTAAACTTGGAGGCCCTCTCGGGGATGCGGACATGTTTTTGGTCCATGCCATTCTTTGGAGGGTGCCGGTGGTTAGCATTTTTCGTGTCCAGCCCCCAAATAGGCTTTGGACGGTTTTGGAGGCACCCGGTGGAGATACTCTTATAGGTAGACCTGGTCTGATGGGCTCGACAGCTTATGTTTGTTTGCTCCGGGTATCTGCTCTTGAGGGCGTTGCAGTCTTTGAAGGTACGGCCTCTTCAAAACATGTCCAACTCTTCAAAATGGTTGTTGGTACTTTGTAGACGACGTTGGTTCATCCTAATGGGCTAGGAAATATTTCTAATCTAATTTTGGAAGCAAGGCCTGATAAGGCAGCATGATCCTCTATAACGTGAGCAGGTCGCTGCGGGATGAGGCATGTTAGGTTATCTATAGTTATATAGGAAAATATCAAAGAATACAACACATTGTGAATGTAACAAGAGTACGTACTGTATCATCAAGATAAGGTCACTGTTATATATTTATGGTCAAGCACGAGAACATCTAAATAGTTGCAGCACTTTGTAGATCTAGCAATTTTGTTCGGTCAACAGAGATAAGATATGTTGAATCTAACACATAGATGAACACAAACGCATAGATATTTATTTCTGACCATGGACGCGTAGATATTAAAGAATAGACATAATGGTACTAGCAGTATTCTAACAGATCTGACCCTGTTATTCCATGGGTCCTATTTACAAAATTAACTTTATTGGGGTGTATCACAAATGAATCTTATTTTATTTCATCTCAGACTTCTCTCACTCAAAAGTGCAAAGTTTTGTGCTAACCTCGGATGGGAGACCGGGAATTTCATGAACTATATGGGCGCACCAGCGTTTATATAAGAACATCATGCTACTACAAAGAGGATAACATATGAAAATATGAAAATGAGCTTTATATGACATTTGTTTGTCAATGCAATGCCAAACTTTCTTTTGGACGAATGATGAGTCTATTTCTCACCTCTCCTTCTACGCAAAAATACGCTATGTACCGCTCCGGCGGCAGCTAGGAGCTTGGGGTGCGGCATGGATCCAATTGCGTTTTCTTCAGCTGACTCGAGGGGCTCTATGCAAGTTTCTGGGTCCTTTTGTATTTTTCTTTTTCTTCTGGACCTGCTTGTAATTTGTACCGAGTTTCTGTAATATATGGATTGGATCCTTCCTCAAAAAAAAAAAAAACGCTATGTATTATGTACTTTGGAAAAACAGAAGTTTTATATATTCTCCTGGATTTATTATTGCCACAAAAATGGCAATATTTTTTCGTTCCAATAGGTATTTTTGGCAACGAAATCACTTTCGTCGCTAGTCGTTGCAATAATAAGCAAGGTAATTAACTATTGCCACGTATTTGGTTTTGTGGGGATGCATGATTTTCGCAATATTACTTCTGTAAATATTTACATTTTTGCAAAATTATACTCATTGGTCTAGATTTTCGCAGCGAGACTCAAACTATGATAACACCCTATTGAAGTAAAATGAAAAATACTACGATATCTTTTCACAATCACCACATTTTCGTGCTAAGAGCATCTCTAGCAGAACCCGCAAAAGACTCAAACACGCAAAACTCCGGCGAGTTTACGGGTTTGGTGCTGTTTTTGGGCCAGAACAAAGCTTGGAAAATTAGCCCAGCCCGCAAACGTTTTGCAGGGGCCCGTGAAACGAAGCGGCGAGCCTCTATTTTGCCGGATTGCGACCAAGGATGCAGGTCGAAACCCCCACTTCTCCTCGCACGCTCCGCCGCTCCGGTGAGCAATCCACCCCCCACTCCACCGTCTCCGACGAGCAATCTTGCCACCCCGACCGCAGATCCGGCGACTCCGAGCCGCCATGGCGCCGAAGAGGGAAGCGGAGCCGCTCCCCGGCAACGACAAATTTGGCGGAGACTACTCCGACAAAAAGCGGCGCCAGGTCTCCCGCAGCGACGGCGCACGGAAGCGCGGCGTCCTCAAGTACAAGCACGGGGAGCCGGTGCCTCCCGCGTGGCACCGCCGTGATTTGCCGGAGTTCGACCGGCTCCGGCGCGAGCGCGAGCGCGAGATCCGCCGCCGCCAGCAGCTGCGCCTCCACGGCGAGGGCAGCTCCTCCGCCGCTCCAGGTGCTCCGCCGCCGGAGGGCTACAACCCGAGCATGTCTAAATCGCGGAATTGCAGTTTGCGTTTGCGGGTTCTGTTCTTCGCTGCACGAAAACTAGAGCAAAAACACGAAAAACATGATCTGCAAAATGCTTTTGCGGGTTTTGCTAGAGATGCTCTAATAGCTTACCACAACAGAATGGTATTTTGTGGTGCTATTACAATGGAAGGAAATTAACTTCGAGGAAATTAGTATGTATAGCAGTAAAAGTAGTAAAAATAGATTCATGGTAATAGGTCGTTTAAACCAAAAAAAAAAAAATCGGTTATGGAGACTATTGCAGCAAAGGTTTTTTTTGTGGCAATATATTTTGTGACAATACGTTTCAACCAAAATAAAAAAAATTGAACTTTTGTATCGAAAGTTATATCTTACAGAATAAGTTTTATCCTCGACACTGAATCCTTTTTGTAGCAACATCTTATGTCTGTCAATTTAGTTATGTGCAAACATTCATTTAGTACAATAAAATATAATATCCAACCTTATATAGCAATTATGTCACATTGGTAAGGCTGAATACGTCCAAGAAACTACAAATATTTTTAAACTGTTAGGCTTCAAATATTCGAACATACATAAGTTAAAACTTAGTACAGATATTTTGAATAAAAATATGATCATTACAAGATAAAATTATCCATTCCAAGTAAAACACAGATTTGATTCCAGTAATCATTGTTATTGGACTTCTACCATCAGAAATGTCAAGACTAAGCTCCCTTTGCCTTCACTTCATGCCTTTATTTCCTGCATGGAACAACGCATGTACTTTGTTAGCTTATAAGATTCATTTAGTGGAAGTACATCCGCTTAACACTTACTGGAATCAAATGAAAGGAGTTGTGTGGAATACAGATGGTTTTGGAGACTCGGCCAAACACTTAACGGTTAATGAGATGGTGAGGGAACAAAAATTAGATTTTGTGGCAATTGTGGAGACAGGCAGATCCTCTTTTGCGACCCCCTTCTTGAATTTTTTAGCGGGTGGTATGGACTTTACGTGGTACTGTATCCCCCCTCATGGTAGATCCGGGGGTATGCTAGTGGGTTTTAATAATGCCACCATGACCATTAGTGATGTTCTCACAGGAGACTTTAGCGTCAAGTTTCATGTGAAGAATAAGCTAGATGGTTTTCGATGGGCTCTTGTAATAGTATACGGCGCTGCTCAAGAGGAGAATAAACCGGACTTTTTGGCCGAGTTAGTACGGATTTGTGAAGGGGAGACACTACCTATGCTAGTAGGGGGGGATTTCAACATCATAAGACGACAAGAGGAAAAAAATAATTCAAATTTCAACGCTAGGTGGCCGTTTGTGTTCAATGCTATTATTGAAAGTTTAAGTTTAAAGGAACTTGATATGTCGGGAAGACAATACACGTGGGCTAGTAGGATGGAGACACTGACTTTTGAGAAGTTGGACCGTTTTCTTGCCATTGTTGAGTGGGAACAAAAATATCCACTCGTAACTATTCAGGCCTTAACTCGAACGGGGTCTGATCACACACCGCTGTTGCTCGATTCAGGGGATCATGCTTTTATAGGAAACTCTAGTCATTTTTCATTTGAACTATCTTGGATGCGTCAGGATGACTTTTATGAAATGATTAAAAAGGAGTGGAATTCCATCCAAGATGGAAACTCTCCGGTGGAGAGATGGCAACACAAAATATGACACTTAAGACAATTTCTGAGAGGGTGGGCTAAATCGCTAAGTGGAGAATATAAAAAACTGCGGGAAAAACTCTCCCTTTTGATTACGGAGCTAGATATTAAGGCAGAATCCACAACTTTAAATGCAGCCGAGCGGGCTGCAAAAAAGGATGCGGATGAATGTCTTGCAAATATTAGGAGAGACGAAGAGGCTAAATGGGCACAGCGAGCAAAAGTAAAATATATACAAGAAGGTGGGAGTAATACGAGATACTTTCACATCATTGCTAATGGAAAACATAGAAAGAAAAAGATTTTTCAGCTTGAGCAAGATGAAGGCACAATAGTGGGACATGAAAACCTCAAATTCTTTATTTCAGAATATTACAAAAAAATGTTTGGAGCACCGGTTCCAAATAGTTTCACAATGAATGAGGAGGTTACAAATGATATGCCTCAGATTTCGAATGAGGAGAATATCATCTTGACACAATCCTTTACGGAAAAGGAGGTGTTTGAAGCAATAAATCAAATGGAACATAATAAATCTCCTGGGCCAGACGGGTTCCCAGCGGAGTTTTATCAAAAAATTTGGGATGTTATCAAAGGAGACTTAATGGCGATGTTCTCTCAATTGCGGGAGGGAAATTTGCCTTTATTTAAGCTCAACTTTGGCATTATTACGCTGCTGCCCAAAAAAGAAGACGCTAGTTGAATAGAGCAATATAGACCCATTTGCCTGCTCAATGTAAGTTTCAAAATTTTTACAAAAGTGGGAACTAATAGGGTGACTTCGATAGCTACTAGGGTGGTGCGGCCAACCCAAACAGCTTTCATTCCGGGCAGAAATATACTAGAGGGAGTTGTGGTACTACACGAGACAATACATGAAATGCATAGAAAAAATTTGGATGGGGTGCTTTTTAAAATAGACTTTGAAAAGGCATATGACAAGGTTAATTGGTCCTTCTTACAACAAGTCTTACGAATGAAAGTCTTTTCTTCACAGTGGTGCGATTGGATAGCCAGATTTGTGCAAGGAGGTAGTGTGGGAATACGGGTCAATGACGATATCGGTCATTACTTCCAAACACTAAAGGGGCTGAGACAAGGTGATCCCTTGTCACCTCTCCTATTTAATCTTGTCGCCGACATGTTGGCAGTCCTAATTGAGAGGGCAAAAAGGGATGGTCAGGTCGGAGGACTCATCCCTCACCTGGTGGAGGGTGGCGTCTCAATTCTTCAGTACGCGGATGATACAATATTATTCATGGAGCATGACATTGAGAAAGCCATGAACATGAAGTTAATATTGGCCTTTTTTGAGCAACTTTCGGGTCTAAAAATTAATTTTCATAAGAGCAAACTCTATTGTTTTGGAAAAGCAAAGGACAGTCAGGAGGATTACCGACACATATTCGGGTGTGAGATCGGTTCGTTGCCTTTTAGATATTTGGGAATTCCAATACACTATAGAAAATTGTTAAACAAAGAATGGAAAACTGTCGAGGACAGGTTTGAGAAAAAATTAGCTTCATGGGTAGCAAAGATGTTATCTTACGGAGATCGTCTTGTGCTAATAAATTCAGTCTTGACTAGTTTACCAATGTTTCTTTTTTCATTCTTTGAAGTGCCCAAAGGGTACGTAAAAGATTGGACTTTTATCGCTCAAGATTTTTTTGGCAAAGTGATCAATTAAAGCGGAAGTATAGGTTAACAAAATGGAATATTGTATGTAGACCGAAGGATCAAGGGGGTCTGGGCATTGCGGTGCTAGAAATTAAGAACAATGTCTTTTAAGCAAGTGGTTATATAAGCTGTTGAATGAACAAGGGGTTTGGCAAGAACTTTTAACTAATAAGTATCTAGGTGATAAGACGTTATCACAGGTACAACCAAAACCTTTTGACTCACCTTTTTTGAAAGGTTTGATGAAAACTAAGGATGAGTTTTTTGTGCGTGGCAAATTTATCCTTGGCAACGGTGAACAAACTAGATTTTGGGAGGATATTTGGTTAGGAAACATTTCATTAGCGAATGAATACCCTAACTTATACGCAATAGCTTCTAATAAATCTGCTACAGTGGTGGAGGTTCTTGGATCAGTACCGATCCATCTACCCTTTAGAAGAATCATTTCTGGAAATAATAGAACTATGTGGTTACATCTTGTAGAGAGGCTGATGCGAGTTACTCTCACGGATCAGCCAGATAGTTTTAAATGGGATCTAACGGATAATGGGGAATTTATGGTTAAATCTTATTATGCGGACTTGCTTAATGGACATACAAGGTACTTGCGAAAATACTTGTGGAAACTAAAGATCCCTTTGAAAATAAAAATATTTTTGTGGTTCCTAAACAGAAAAGAACTATTGACTAAAGATAACTTAGCTAAATGACACTGGACTGGGTGCAAGAAATGCGTTTTTGTGGTTCAGATGAATCGGTGGAGCATTTGTTCATCAACTGTGCTTTTGCTAGGAATATTTGGAGGCTAGTACATTTTACGTTTAATGTTTACCCTCCGACTAGTGTCGCAAATATGTTTGGATCTTGGTTGAATGGGATAGACAAACATACAAAAGCCCGGATTAGAATTGGTGTTGCGGCCATATTGTGGGCTATTTGGAATTGTCGCAATGATATTGTATTTAACAAAAAACAATCTTCTCACTATTTGCAGGTTATCAATATGGCGGTCTACTGGATCCGCTTGTGGTCGTACCTCCTCCCTATGGATCAGCGTGGTCTTATGGATTCAGGATGTACCCGTATGATGTCGATCGTACGGGCAATCTTCTGCCGGGCTGGGTGGCAACATACTAGAAGACTTGATGTTTAGCTTTTCTGTGTTTGAGTGGCTCATTTTTGTATCCACTTTGTGTGACCCATGAACTGTAAAACTTGAATGCTATGATTAATAATTGCGGAAGGCTGTGTGTATCACTTTGATACAGAGGCCGGGGATCCGCACCCCCTTATCTAAAAAAAAAAAGTGGAAGTACATCATTTATCCTTCACAACTTTTACATCTCTGGATTGTCCCTTTCTAAAACTCTGGAGATTTGTGATAGTGATGTTGATCAGCCTTATGCTGAGTAAGTATAGTACATGCGTTGTTCCATATATGTACTACAATATATGTACCCCGTGTTTTTGTATAATGCTCAGATATATATAGTGTCAAGACTATATGATCAAAGTAATAAACTTAATTCTTTTGAAGACGCCATATTTTTAATGCAAACATATCAAACACATTTTATTGTAATATATAACAATGAGTTCGAAGAGCTGATAGTTAGAAGGAAAATCCATCTAACCGCGGTACGTATAGTAACCCGCAAAAAAAAGAGGTACGTATAGTTAAGCACAAATCTCGTATACTACCAAATATATTTTTAAAAACTTCCTATGAGTAAATTTAAGTCATTATTATACTTCAGGGACAGTCATGGCCGTAAGCTTCCTACATATATGGCTGTACGGGGAACTACTGTAAATCGATTCAACTATATAAATTGGCTGGCCAGTCCACGAAAAATACTAAGATTTCAGTAGGGATCCTATGTGTCCAATACAAAGATACTAAGATTTCAAGTTAGAAATTAACTTTCAATAAGGGCGTTAGAAAAATTCTGCTCAATATGAATCCTATGTGTCCAGATGAAGCTTCATACCTATTCATTCATGTGTATCTCATTGAGCTTTTCGATAATCTTCTGTATGGAAGGTCTCTTCTCCTGGTTAATTTCCACACACTGTAGTGCAATCTCGATGCATGCTTCTACTTCATCACAACCACCAGTCTCTTCTAACTCGGTGTATTCGGACATTATTTTCTCTAGTTTCCAGATTTTTTTCACCTACATGGAGAAGTCCTATTTTACAATGTGATATAAACAATTTAAATATACAGAATATTTTCAATTTAAGTCTTCAGATAATAATTTATTCTTACCCTGTCAATATAATTCCTTGCATGCTTCTGGTCAGGGCTGGAACTATTCTTCTCTCTCGTGGAGATCTCCATTATGATTAGGCCTAAACTATATATGTCTGTCCGGGCCGAGATTTCACCATTATAAAGGTACTCCGGGGCCATGTAACCACTAGTGACATCATTATCAATATTTTAATCAGAATTATTGGAAATATGAAAATGAAGCTTAAATTACAACATAGGAAGTAGGTACATGATACATCATATATATATATATATATATAAGAAAATAGTAGCTTACATTGATCCGACAACGCTCTGTGTGTTCATTCTTGTTTGTTCTTGGCCAAAAATTCGGGAGAACCCAAAATCCGTAATTTTTGGTTCCATATTATTGTCCAACAATATATTTTGAGGCTTCAGGCCCAAATGAAGAACGGGATTAGGCAAGGTGTGTAGATAATGTATACCTTCGCAAATCCCCTTTATTATTTTTAAGCGTGTGTCCCAGAGAAGGCTACTGGATTCACCTGAAGTAATATACCAAAGAGTTTTGTAATTTATCTACTATAAAATATTTAATTGTTAACTATTTCTTGGAATAATAATTTCACATAATATATTGTGATTGTACAAAAAAAAACATAATATATTGTGAACCGAACAACCTCCACCAAAACAACAACAAGTTCATCTTTGATATATATCTGTGATGTTATCTTTTCTTTCTGATTTTTATACCGGTCAAATCAGAGGAATTTATGCATGCCAAGCGATGTCAGCACTCCAAACCATGTAAAAAGATTAAATAATATAGAAATAAATAAAGGAATAGTTCGGTTAGTGAATTATGGGACATACCAAAAATATTCTTGTCAAGGCTGCCCTTAGGTAAGTATTCATAGCAGAGTAAAGTTTCTGTAATCTCTGCAATAATGTGTCTTCCATTGGTCTGCACCAATCTCTTTTCTGCTTCACGGCAGTATGCAACCAACTTGACAATATTGTCATGGTCGAGCACCATGAGATTATGAACCTCATTGTCAAATATTCTGTCGCGTGGCAAAGGTGAATTTTCAGCGAGTTTCTTCACAGCAACCGCTCCATCATCGTCCAAAATGCCCTGTTTAAGCCCGCACATAATTTATATTAGCACCTTTTTTGTATCTACCTGGAATAGAATTTTTTTGTGGCCAAACCACACCTTATAGACTGATCCGAATGCACCTCCACCAAGTTTTCGCTCATCGGAGAAGGTATTTGTAATTTTCTTCAAAAACTCTAGTGGTAATTGCTTTGGCAGGCTTTCTAATGTTACACCTCCGGTGGCCATTGCTGATGATGCAAGAATATTGGATCTGAGCAATTAGAATTGGCTTCTTTTCTTTGAAAATGGGAGCTAGCCGCAGCCTCTGCATCAAAACGATATTTCTCCTCTTCCCTTTCTCTCTCCTGCTACAGTAACTGAGAGTCTCCTCCGTAGCTCCAGCTCGATCTGAAGCCTCTCTCGCCGGCGTTGCTGGCCAGATGGTGGAGGAAAGGTGCTGATTTTAGTAGTGTTTATATTAGCTTTAGATCTTGTCCCGTTGTGGCGTTTGGGAGTAGGACGCCGGATCTCTCCGGCCGGATCTGGTGCAACCTGGTGTTGGTGTTCTTTGCTGTGCTGCTCCAACGGCGGGAGTGGTCGCATGCGGAGGAGCTGATGCCAGGCATCTCCGCCAATAAGGTCGCCTACTTGAGCTCGTCCATTCCGGTGCTCTCGCGCGGCGCTGGGTGGTGGTCGCCGGGTGTTCTCGTCTTGTTTCCATGGAGGAAGAAGATTGGGGACTGTATCGGTGCCGGCTCCTTCAATAAGCGCGTTTGCCTCCAGGTTTGGATTTGCTGTGCTCTACTCTTGCTCTTGGCCGGCCTTGGTGGTGAGGGGGGAGAAAGAGGAAAGTACGGCGCTTGCTAAAGCTGGATGGTGGTGGGGAGTTGTGGTGTCTGCGTGTGATTTGGCGATCTCCAGTTCGCCGGACTCCAGTTCGCTCTGCCTCCTTTTCTCCGGCCGGCCGTGGCGGCGAGGGGAGAAACTGGAGGTGGTCGGGCTCCCGTTTTGTTGGTCGTGGTGTTGCAGGTGGTCGTCTTCTTCGTGGGTCCTGCTCCGGCCGGCCGTGGTGGCGAGGGGAGCGACCGTGCGGAGGTGGGTGCTGGTGGTGGTGGTCCTTGGCGCTGCGGTGGCGGCTGGAAGTTCGGCGGCAGCGGGAAGACGGCGCTTTGGCCGTGCTCTTTCAGCGAGGTTAGATTCCGCTGCTTGCGGCGGATGGCGTCTGCGGTCTTCTACAAGGTGGTGGCGCCTTCTTCTCGACGGACGGCGGTACGGCGCCGCCGGCAGCGTCTAGGAATTTGGGGCGAGGCGGTGGTGGGTCTGATTGTGGTTTCTCCAGGCAGCTCGGGGTGCACTGTGCAAGTTTTGGGGTCCTCTTTGTTTTTTTCTTTTCTTTTCGGACCTGTTTGTAATTTGTACTGGGCTTCCTGATATATGAATCAGATCCTTTCGAAAAAAAACAAAAAAAAACCGATATATATAGCCGCTTTATTGAATTATTGCAAAGTTTGAAACGAGAAAGAGCAAGTGTTTTCTTGGACTAGAAAGGAAGCAAGCAGGTTATTACACAACACCAAATTAAGTATGCACGTGCAGAGTGAATAGCTGAAAAACAAGCAGTTTGTGAAGTGCACTCACCTTGAAGGAGAACACTTGATCTGGGATCCAAGCTGGGAAGAGAGAACACCGAGAGGGGATGTACTTGAGATCTGAAATGAATGGATTCCTCGCTACTGGTGCGCCCTGGTGGTATATATATTATTATTATTCAAGCCAAGGAGATATTTATGGGGGCATTTGATGATAACCCCCAAGCCACTTAAACCCATATGCCAGTGACATATAAAATGGGCATGTGAGTAAACATAATGGTACCTAGGGGGTTATCATCAATTATCCGATATTTATGATGAGTTGACTTGACTGTCTCTAGCTTAAGAGCATCTCTAGCAGTAACCTGTTGCTTAGCTGGGAAGGAATGGGTGGAGTGATGGTGGCACTAGGTTGTGGACCCTCGGATCGCCTCCGAAGGGGCGACAGGAGGGAGATTGCTCCGTCGGAAATTGTTTACAAAAATTTTGTCTAAAATGAAATTTAATGCTCTATATAGCATCAGAATTGTTACTTTAGTAGGTTTTGGATAATTCCTATGGTAAAAAGATTTGGATTCCCGCAAAAAAGTTGATAATGCTCACGACACCGATGGAGGAAGCCGAGAGGCCCCTTCTCCCTCGCGTCGCTCCCGTGAGCGACCGAGCACTAGTACAATAACTCCAAATGGGAGACATGACCTATAGCCGGTCAAACCAAAACAATTTTTCATCCGTTTGGGACATATCTATTCAAGCGTTTCTATTTTTTGGTCGTCTCTAATATATCCTGAGACGGCTGATATTGCTCGCCGTCTCCCATACAAAACGTTTAGAGATGGGTAGAAATCTTCACCGCCTGTAGACACCAGTAGAGACGGCTGGGAAATTTCGTCGTCTAAGAAATAGCTCTCGCACGCTAAATGAAAGGAACTTTACACTGAAGACTGAGTGCACGCGAAAACGTGAACAAAATCATAAACAGAGAAATGGGAATTAAACAGATCGTTATTCAATCAGAGTTTATAACTTACTATTATAATTAGTAGCAAAATACAGTGAATTTGATATCAAAATTTCACCGGCTGCCGGCCAAATCCTCGATCAATTCGATATCTTAGCTAGTGCTAATTAATACGATCGATCGTCTATCCTAGCAAAATATGTACCGCGTGTCACCGCACAGCTCGTGTGCGAATATCTTATCAATCAATGCTAGCTATCCTAGCAAAATATACTATAGCCAGATCTCGAGCTCTAATATATTACTAGCTAGAGATCGAGCTTACCTACTAGTAGATCGACCGCTCGACGATCGATCGTCTAAACGAAAAGGCTGGACAAGAGATCTAGTCCTCATCCTCGATTGAGGATTCACACACGCCGTCCTCATGGTCGGGCATGCCCTCATCGGAGTCGGGCATGTAGTCCTCATAGAAGGCCGCCGACATGCCCTCATCCTCGTCGTCCTCATCGCCCGCATCGGCGTCTGGCATGTCCTCGTCTGAGTCGCCGTCCTGACCGTCCTGCCCACGGCCGCCACCTCGCCGTCCTGACCGTCCTCGCCCGTGGCCGCCGGCTCCCGAAGGCCGGGGTCAGCCCTCATGTGCCCGATGAGTGCGACGTCCAGCGCTCAGCCTGGATTTTGCTGCCAGACCACGCGGTGCTCTTCCTTGACGGCCTCCAGATGGGCGAGTGCCCTAGCACTAGTAGGGAAGTGCCTTTCTGTGGCGCACCAAAAACTGTTTTTGTGGCGCATGGTCGGTGTGCCACAGAATCCTCGCCACAAAAATATTATTTCTGTGGCGCACGGAAACCATGCGCCACAGAAAGTAGACAATTCTGTGGCGCACTCAGAAATGCGCCACTAAATTATTTTCCATGCGCACAGAAAGAATTTCGATTATTTGCTGTATTTGACAATAATGTATCTGTGGCGCACTTTGTTCGTGCGCCACAGAATATGGTGCGCCACAAAATTATTTACCGTGCGCACTAAATTATTTGATGTATATATTATCGATTATTTGCTGTATTATCGATTATTTGCTGTATTTGACAATAATACAGGTATATTACAGAATTTATACAGAAAATAATAGAAACAGTAATATATTTTCACATAGTATTAAAACAGACAGATAAATATGTACATCACCACTTAAAGCCCGAGATACATACATATATAGTGACAATTAAGTGCCAAATTATTTGTGCAAAAGTTCATCTCATGTCACATAAGTCATAGTACAAATAAAGTTACTC